>MNCI01008168.1:509905-557971 GCA_015680685.1 Gnetum montanum | reverse complement strand
GTGACCAATGTTTAATATCTAGAGTAGTGGTAAAAGAGGTTCAATATCATTGGGAGTGGCAGGACATCTAGATCATGCAGTTGAATACATCAGGTTCAATAAACCCTAAAATCCTTGCTCAAGAGAACCCCTCCCTTCCCGTATCCCACCCCCATTGCCCTCTTAGGGACACTTTGTACACAATCTCTTAACTCTTCTTTATTTTATTCTTTGCAAAATAAAGTTTACAGTTTTGGTTTATGTCCAAATTAAATTTGTCATTTATTTCAATGCATTTATATTACTTCAATTTGCAATTATATTATTTATCCTATTTTCATAAGTTTCTAGGTGATCTATCGAACTATCTAGGGTACCCTAAACCTCATTTTTTTAAAGGCCTTGGGGATTTGGGGTTGAGGCTACTACACCGAGACTTTTAATTTTCTAGTGATTGATTTTTTTAGTCACAACAATAGTTTTAGGGCATGGAATTTAAAAAAAAAAGGAAATTGAGGTGTACCTAAAGAAAGTATGGATCATCCAAGGAATTACTAGATAGCCTAAATAGTAAAATATGTAAGGTCATTCCTTATGCATACTAGTTATTATCAACATTTCATTGAGAATTTCTCATGAATTGATAAGCCATTGGTAGAGCTAACAAAAAAGAATGGATCTTATAACTAAACCAAGAAATGCAAACTAGCATTCCAATAATTAAAGCAAAAGCTCATAGAGGCTCCCATTCTATGTGCCCCAAATTGATCAAGATCCTTCCACATCATAATAGATGCATCCAATTATGCATTGGGGGCTATTCTTACACAATTGGATGATCAAAAATGTCCTTATTATATTCATAATGCAAGTAGAAGCATTGTGGGAGCATAATTAAATTACATCACCATTGAAACACCGTGAAAATTTTGAGGCCTCGACAGTTCAGTGAAAAAACTAGTGAATCAGACGAAGGGTTGCAACAAGGTGAGGCGCGACAAGTTCCTTTTCAGTTGAAGGTCTATCCCACTGCGCTACGCAGCATAGCACAAGTGAATTCCAGAGGATGGAGCAAAGCGACTGATGCACGGCGGCCAAGCTTCCAACTTCGTAAGTTATCTATTTCAAAAATCTTAATTTTTGGCAAATTATGTTGTATTACGCTACATAGCGTAACATCACATTATGCAGTGTAATATCAAAGACAGCCCACTGTAGCATCAAGGATGGCAAGCATACAAGACTTCGACAGCCTGACAAAAATCTCAAGTCCTAAGTAACAGTTTGCAGTATAACGTGCGTCTCAGCAAGTTTTCCTTTCTGGTTAAGGGGCCCATTAGGCTGCTTTACGCAGCGCAGCATAGTAAAAACCTTGAAAAGGATAGAAACAGAGGAAACGCGGCAACAACACTTTAACTTTTGCAGTTTCATCATTTTACGCTGAATTACGCTACTATGTGTAATCTAGTGTAATGCAGCGTAATTCAAGTAATGACAAGCACATCATATGTTACAATACGCTCTCCAGCATATTACAGCGTAATCAAAAGACAGTCTAGTGCCAAAGCCCTCACAAGGGTAGTTTATGACGCGCTACGTAGCATAGCATCATAAGCTTCAATGACAACACATTGAGTCAACGGCATTTTATGAGTGCAAGACACACGTCACTTAAACTGTGTTTCTCTCCTGATCTTAACCTTATAAATGCTCCAATTGACAAAGATCAAGGGGTTGGTAAAATTTTTCTTTCAAGACTGGCAAAAGAACAAAGGAGAATTAGCAATCGTGAGAATACCAGAAGTGATTGACAAGAATTCTTGATCAAAAATAATTGGCTACCGGATATTCTCCCATGGATCTAACTTCCTTGTACCTAGATTGGCTAGATCAAGGTAGATTGATCCTCACTTGTTTTATCTTTGTATAACTTTCTTGTCATTAGCATATGCTTTGTCCAAACCGAAATCCGCCTAAATTCATTGTATCAAACACATTATTTTCATAAATTAAATCTCAGATCTTGTAATCGTATTACCTATCAAATTTGATCTCTTGTACCCTAGTTAGACAGATTTGGCAATCTTACCTAAATCGTTTGCATTATCTTTAATTACTTTCGGGGTAACAACATTACATCGCTTCATAAAGAACCTGCATTTCGCCATCAAAATTATTATCAAACCTTTTACTGATTAAACAAGTCCCTTTCTGATCGACAAGACCGTTCAAGGCACCTCGGATTCATTTTCTCCAGCACGGTCCTCACACGGATCCGAGGTTAGAATTGTGTACCATGAATTTTTGTCGGTATTTCCAGCGATCAACGTTTTCTGTTGTTACAGTTTTCTGGTGCTAGAAGGAGGGCCTGAACATCCGATCCACATTTTACGAGTAGTCTTGTAAGTTGTCTGTACCCATTGTCGATCAACGTAAACGTAATACCTTCAAGGTTGTTTACGAAATTGTGTGGTGTAGATCGGTCACTTCGATGATTCCTTTGGAATCCTACGAGATAAAAAGCCCTGATTATTATCTTAGTTCGCATCTGTTGTCCCGAATTTTTTATATTTTATTATCATTATTCGAAAATGGTTACATCAACCATAGCTATTGACACTGCCAATCTCGAAAACCCTTGGACTCTGTAAGTTACGTCCCCCATGGTTGAGCAACCAACTAGCCCAGTGCAACCACGCTACTCCCTTAAGCTACAAAACAAAGAGCCGGAGGGACAAGCTCAATGCAGGGAACACTACAATTTCCTTTACGCTAAGCTAGCGGTAAATCTACCTTTGTATCCACAAGAAGTTGAGGAAAAACGAGAATACAAGCTCATGTACTGCGATGGGGAAGAACTCATTCCTACGCCTACCACTTTCATACCCTTGATAGATCAACAAAGGTGGATCATAGATCAAATGTTGATGGTAAAGACATCGCCAGAAGAACTAGAAACCATGTTCCATGAAGAAGCGCTTCACGATGGACAAGATGATCTAGAATCCCACTCTGAGGGAGGCAATCATGCCGATTTCACCACGGCTCCTCCCTCAACAACGTCTCATATAAATCCATTGTTCATGGTCACTACACCTTTGTCTAACACGGATCGAGTCTCGCGTTTACTGCATTTACACTTTCTTTCTTTGACTATCTTCCCAGGTGAGGGTTCATCACAGATCATTCCTCAACAGGCGAGATTACCTAACTTGCCTCATCTTGTGCCTACGCCTGTGCCACCGCATGTGCATGCAATCCTTGCAATGCCAGCTACGCTCCCGGTTTGCACGACAGAGCCTGCCACCATAGCATGGTGGGCTCCCAACATGTCTCTTGTCGTGCATCCTACACAAAACCATCACCATTCCCACCTTCAAGGCCATGCCCCTCAAGTGCTAAACCCAATTGTAGGACCACTACCTGTGCCCCTGCCTACGCAAGCAACGTACCCAATAGTGTAGCCGATGGTGGTTCCCCCATCTGCGCTAACCATCGGATTGTGGATGCTGCAAGCAACATTGCCAACAAGGACTATCCTGCCAACCATCGGCCAAGCTGTTACCTCTATGCTACTACCCAGTGTAGCTCTCCCTTTCATTTCACATATGCCATTGTCATCTACAGGGCTAGACCAAGCCTTCTAGCTCATTCAGACCCTTACGGAGGAGGTCCAGTGCCTTAAGGCTGCTAGTTCTGACATGGTACAAGTCATGGACTTCTACCAAGATGATCTTATCAGTCTAGTTGTCCCAGTTTTGTCGTTGCCGCCTGGGATGCCTCTTCCTCATTTTATGAAATACAATGGGGAAGGTGATCCCAATGCTCACCTTGTCACTTTCAAGTCAGAGTCCTTATTACTGCAACAATGGCCGCATACCATCATTCGAGTCTTTGCTATGTCCTTAATGGATAAAACTTTGGATTGGTATCGAGCACTTCCACGTGCTTCCATTTCAACTTTGGAAGAGCTATTAACCCAATTTGTGACTCACTTCAAATACAACCTGAAGCCAGAAGTCACACTGGACTAGCTCATGCAAGTTAAGTAAGACCCGCTCGAGTCAGTCCAAAAGTTCATACAATGCTGGAGCGCCACCTTGAATGAGATCCACGAACCCATCGCAGAGGCCCATCTGTTGGTAATCTTCAAGGGAGCAGTCAATGACTTTATCATGTCTAAGCTGTATTACCTTGCCCCCTATTCCCTCAGCCAAGCTTTTGCTCAAACTAAGAGCATCCAGGATGCAACGGAGGCTAGCAAAGACCCAATGTATGTGTTCTACAAGAATGCTCACAGCAAAAGTAAGGACAAAGGGAAAGTCACCATGACTATAGTGGTAACGATCATTGAAGGGGCCAAGAAGAAAGGCAACAACGGCAAGAAAACTACTGTGGAGCTAGCCAAGCTGACAACCAGCTCAAGTGGCACCAATCAAGAAGCCTCATCTACCCCTGAAGCATCTCCACAACCAAGGCCGAAATTTGAGCACAAAGATTGCTCAAATTACGCAACTCTACCTGTGAAGCCTTCAAAACTTCTAAAGCAATTATTGGGAACCAACCACATCTGACACAAGACGGTGTCTGAGGAGGCTCTGAAACACCACAGGAGCCACTGCAAGCTACTCAAGAATCCCTCCTTAGCTCAACCTAATGAACCGCCTGTGCCTAAGAACTTTCAGCTAGACCAATTCTGCGACTATCATCAATTGTGCGGCCATGATACAGACTACTTCTGGGCATTGAAAGATGACATCCAACGTTTGATAGATCAAGGTGACTTGATCGTAGATAGCAGTAGCCCGACATGCCTAGAAAACCAGGCGATGCATGTGTACCAAGACCCGTTGAACGCAAACAATGCAAGGTACACAATCAATGTGGTAGGGACAGAGGGCGATAATCAAGCGTACTCGAGGTAGCCTTTTGTGTTGAGAACGCAACCTCACTTGACCCAGACAACAGGTCTGTGGACGCCAATGAGTAGAACTCCAAGGCACCCTTTCATCCTCCAAACTTCGTCCCATAATGCTTCCCATCAGTTTACGATCATTAAAGCCATGGCACAGCCCACGCCTACACCCAAGGTACCCTTAGTTATCAGAGTGCCAAAACTATCAACCATCCATCCTACGTAGGGGCAATCCTCTAAGTCAAACTCACCTACTGTCACCGTTGATGCGGCCAAGGGTCCTCTTACGTTGGGGTTACCCAAACCTCAACCCCTCGCTTCAACACCGTTAGCCCCACTTGCCAAGGACAAAGAGGTTACACAAAATCAATTATCTCCCCCAGGCTAAAGGAAGCCTAACCCTTGGCCAACTGTCACTCCTCCCCACGAAATTTGCCTCTTAGGGTGAATGGAGGAGGAAAAGGATGACAAACACTCCGATCATGGGCAACATCTCTTTGATGCCCTGGCACAAGTTAAATAGGCTTTAAAACAGAAAAATACAATGTTGAGGCTTTATGACTTGCTCATGACATCGCAAACACATCATGAAGCTATGGTTCGCATGCTAACGTCCATACCTGTGGACGAAAGCCTGCTAATAGACAAAGGAGCAATTCACTCCATCATGCTTTCCCCTACCACTAAACAACCTGATCCCACCCTGTTGACCTTTCATGATGAATCCATCAAGGATGACCCTGAGGGTCAAGTGACTACAACACCCATGTTCATCACTATCCGGATCGGCCAGCACCGAATTCGAAGAGTACATGTAAATGACGGGGCAGCCACTAATGTCATCTCTTATCCCATAGTGGATAAATTAGTCTTGATTGATCAGATTAGTCCTACAAAAACATCATGCCTAAAGTTGTTCAACGGGGCATGGGTGCAGGTCAAAAGGATCATCCACATCAACTTTGTAGCAGGGGATCAGTTCTCCACAGATGCTACATTTATCGTGGTTGAAGAGATGCCTAGATTCAATCTAATTCTTGGGAGGTCCTGGTTAGCCCAACTGAGGGCAGTCTCGTCACCCATTAATCAGGAAATCCATTTGCCTTACGCAAGAGGAGAAGTGGTTATCTGTAGTGATGAAACAATCCCTCAGGCTATTAATAAGATAGAGATAGAACAAGGGTCGAAGATAGAAATGTTTGAGAATTAGTCCCCTGTTCTAGTACCCAAGCAAGCCAAAACAGTGGCTACTGACAGTCTAACTTGGGCCGAACTACCGTTCCCAGGGGAAGATTGCGATGTGAAGGAGAAGGGCCATAAATCTCCCCATCCTTACACGTCGTTAAAGATGAACGCAATTAAGAAACAGTTACGGAGTTAGCAAGTAAAACAATGTTGCTTAACTACTAGGGTCTCATCAATCACTCTGTTTACGCTTATCGTTTATACTTCTTATGTTTATGCATGTATTTACGCTTTCCGCAAGCTAATTTCATTACGCTCTTGTTTAGCTTTACATTTTTATCTTCTTTACTCCTATTACGCTATGGCCTGAAATGGCCTTAAACTAGCAACTGTATCTACACTTCGCACTCAATTATGCAAAGGCTCGAAATGGCCTTAAACTAGCAACCTTCTACATTTTGTACTCAAATTACGCAAAGGCCCAAAATGGCCCTAAACTAGCAACTTCATTTACACATGGCACTTGAATCAGCTACGGCTCGAAATGGCCTTAAACTAGCAATTTCACATACCCTTTGTATCTAAATCCCATTTACGCTTGGAACGCAAATTTCATTCATGCTCTATACTGGAATCCAATTTACACTTACTTTTCATACTTTAAAACTAAAAACAACAAAAAGAGGCCTAAAACAACCTTAAATAGGGCCCAAAATGGCCTTAAACTATCAATATCATTTATGTTTTACATTTAGACAATGTAACAGTCCGCGACGATTTCAAACTAGTAACCACATTGACACTATGCTCTCAACTAATCACAACTTATCACAACGTTAAAACCTACGATACATTTTACATAAAGAGAAAACAACAAAAAGAACATTAACATTAATACCAAAATTTGTCTTGAATACGTTAAAAAGAAGAAAAATGGTCTCTTGTCTTCACCACAATAAAACATCAGGTTAATCTAGTACGCATCCCCCTTACTACCACTATCTCCTGTATCCCCTACTTCAATTTCTACTCCGAGGAGGTCATCCTCATAGAGGCCACCCTTTGCACAAGGAACCCCTTCATAAGGGTGATCCTCTTCGTGAGACCCTTTAGCACGCTCCGTCTCCTGCAAACCCTCTTCGTGAGGGTCACCACCTTCATTAGCTTCATCCTATCGAGGAATTTCCTCAGGTTGTTTCTGCGATCAGACATGGCACATAGATTAACATCGTTGTCAAAACTAGGTATAAAAAAATGCAATAATACTACAACTCACCCGTGACAATCCAACATCAGCAACAAAGGGGACTTGTTCTAAGCCAATCCATAGATGGCACATGATTTCATCCTCGGTGAGCTCAGACCAAACCCCGTCTCCTAGATCAGTTCCAGCCTTGATCTTCCCCTTCTCCACGGGAGTCCATCGAGGTGGTTCAGAGAAGAAGGAAGGGATGGTAGTCTCACCTCCAGGAAGATTAACTTCCCTTTCTGGAGAGGCACTCACCGTCACTTGCTCCTGGAACTTTTCAAATGCCTTGGAAGCGCCTATAATGTTGAGAAACAGTCGAAGGGATTGAGCCTCAACAGCAAAGTCCCTATAATGTTAACGGTAGGCAGCGCTTTCTCGTTTGTAAACATGTTTATCATCCTTTTGCGTCTGCCCCCACTCTTGTACACTCGCACTATAATCCTTCCAGTCCTGGTTCTTCTGAGCAAGGAGGTCCATCCGCATGTGTTGTTCAACCAATTCACGGCTAGTTTGGATGCTGTTCCTGATGACAGCCCAGTAACGGGTACCGTTAAGGATAGTTGTCCTCCAGTCTTCACCTCCTATTTCTTGGGCTTACAAGAATTCATTCCGTGATCTTAGATCCCTGACCTCATCGCGTAGAGCCATTCTCTCCTTCTCCGACTTGTGTAATCTCTTCCAGAGGTCCTTGTTTACACTCTGACACTCCCATAAGGAGCAATTTGAGCATAAAGCACATTTACGCATTTCTTCATAAATGTTGTACGGCACAATAGTCGCTTATAATGAGGGCCCAGTGGTGTCTAAATCAATGGGGGTGTTGACGGGTTCCACCTGAGGCGAGCTCCTAATAACATAAAAATAATAGTTAGGCATAATTAAGTAGCGTAATTTCACAGTAAAATAACCTCTATGTAATGATTGTAGTGTACCAGCTTCATGGTTTGGAGATCTGGGTGTGATCCTATTGCACCCAGACCCCATTCCTCTGGACCACCAGAAATCCGGCAAAACGCCAAAAGCAAACTATGAAGAAGGCAAAATGCACATTGAAACGGATTTCAAGCTTCTGGCAAAGCCTGATCATCTCAACGTGCAAGCCTTCAGCAAAATAGCTCGCCCAATTGAAGCGTGTCCCCACCTCTAAGACCTCTCACATGATTCAGGCCTGCTCGATCGTGAGGAATCTCCCCTGCAAGAGTGTCTTGGGGAAGGCTTGGGCCCGAAAAAGGGGGTAAACGGTGTTGGCCACCGCCAACACAATCCTATCGCTGGGGATCCCTTTACTTTCTTTCTAAACCCCCAGCCACTCCTCTATCTCCTTCTGGAGCTTGGAGCTCCTCTTCAACTTTTTATCTATGGGAAAATCGTCGGAGGGGACCCCAAATAAATCGGCGAATAGCTGAGCGTCAATGTCAAAATTTACGCGCACATTACGTATGCGTACACAGAGATGCTCAGCTTCCTCGGTAAAGGAGTTGACCAGGGTTAACATTTCACCTACAATAGCTTCAAGGGTTATAGCTAGGAAAAGGTCCATCAGTCCAGCCTCCTGAATGTTATTGGTTACTACAATCGGGGCCACTCTATGGCTGAGCCAACGTTGTGCCTCCTTTATGTCACCATAACGGAAGAAGAGACTGCTGGCCTCGCGACCCGAAGCCATAATTATAATCTCCTATGATTCCCTGACTATTAACAAAAATATATAGTTAAACCAAAATAATTTTACATCATCATCACACAATATTGACACAATTCATTATTATGACAAAGCTTACCAAGCCTGAAAGGTAAAGGAAATGGAGGAATTTTCCTTTGTACATTAGCAGTAGTGAGGGGAGGGTCTAGAGTCCACTTCCTATCCAGCCATCCGAGTTTCTTGCACCTAGAAAAGAAGTCAGCATAACGAGTAGGGTATTCTGGGATCTCAAACGCCAGATGTTCCATGATGGCAGCCCGCACGTTGCTGATGGAGGTAAACTCCCCTATAGTCCTCTCAGCCAACGACAATGTATCATTGTTGCCCATAAGACCGTTTTCATTGATAAAAAACCTATGTCAACAACACAAACGACTCTTTACACTCAATATGCATCTAAACAGTAGTTAGCATTACAATACTGCGAAGTGAAACGAAACTTACCCACCTGCGTAATGCACGGTACCAGGGGGATTCTAGAAATAAGTTGAGGGATGGCGGGCCATGAACAGAGTGTTATAGGAGTGATAACAGTTAAACCTAGGCATTTCCCAGATCCAATTTAAACGTCTTAAACCTCTGACATTCTATTCACGATCTTGTACCCGCATAGTTTCAATCGCACCGTCTAACAGAAACGCTAAGATGCTCTATGTCGAACTGACCAATAACATCTCTAAAATAGCTATAGCTTCATCACCTGGTAGATGCAACTAGACGATTATGCTGTAGTTGCGAAGAAAAAATTGCAAAAAATCCCGCGCGCCTCTTCGAAACCATACCACCTCCCCCTTTAGATGAGCATGAGGGGGAGGAACATTGACCGTGGGGACATGAACGTAGCACAGAATGCCCACGATGTCCAAAACGATTAGGATGGGCTTTAACATAATACTATAAAATAAAAATGTACTACTGTCAGACAAAATCTAGATAGTAATATTTGTTACGCCACACTAGGGCTCGCACAACTCCTGGAAAATTACAGCATATACTGGAGGCGCATAGCCAAAATCACTTAAACCCTTGTAACAGCTCAAGGTCTGTCTCTGACAAAGGTGAAGAAAGCAAATACTGTGTATTACTCCGACACAACATATCATTATCATAGAAACTCTCATTTCATTACATTTACATGCTACACCTTATCTTTGTACAACATTATTTCTTATCGCCTAAACCTTCATAACAATAGTTCAGTTCGTGTAGATAGATATTAACGTCATGATACAACATTAGAACCCAAAATAGACAAACCACGACGCTGCAACAAACATGACGATAGTGTAAAAATGAAAAAAGGGTGAACAGTGACTTACCAATTAAGTGGGGTAACGTCCAGAGCTTCTACTCTGGCCTGTGAAACCCGCTGCACACTCTCCTGCATCTCTCTATCCTGGCCAACTTAGCATTCTTGCCTTTAACCTTGGATGCCATTGTTGCAAAGGTCAAAATTGAACAAAGTCCTTGTAAAATCATCTGGTCATGCCTTGTTTATGCTCTCTTCTCGCTATAACCAAGTCCAAATTCACGATATCGGTGACCTATTTTGAGTATGAACCACTAGCTTATAAACAAGATTCTCAAAATCAACTGATTCTTTCCACCTGATCAACATGGATCTTTCCCGAAACATAGATGTCAGTATGACATAAAACGCAAAGATCTGGGCATTAATGTCGCAAATATCGTGCGAGTTGTGGTCTGAAATGACCCTAAACTAACACGATGCTTATCACCTCGTAATTCGCCAACATTAACTACGATTTGTGCAAAATGCAAATCCAACTATTTCAACACGCTAGACACGCCACGTTGCACATCTCATCTCATTTCATACGCTCAGCATTTCTTTTTTACAAAATTTCTTTTTACAAAACTTTTGTAATGGTCCACTAAGACCTTAAACTGGAGACTTCTCTAACACACCATCCTGACACAAAAACAAACAAAATTTTATCATTTAATAGATTAGCGAAAAAACGATGTAACAACTTCCTTTTTTGGTGGTTTGCAGGATCACTCGCAAATGGACGCAACTTTATCCACACCCTTAGTATTAACAGGGCCACATGGGAAGGTCGTTAGACAGTACGATCGCATGCTAGTAGGAACAAACCTTTCTCTTTATGACGCAACTATAGCAACATTGGAAGCATCCCTAGACTGGCCAGAACATCTGACCCGAACACTCAACCTGGAGGTTGGTGATGTAATCGAGGACCCTCTCAGCGAGGTCTCTATGATTACACACAAAGGAGAAAATAAAACTCTGAAGGTTAGTTCTCTCCTAGACCAATAGATGCAGAATGACATGACCCAAGTGCTCCAAAACAACGCTGTTGTATTCATGTGGTCATATGAAGACATGGCAGGTTTAAACTCGAGATTAATATAGCACAACATCATCTTAGACCCATGCATCAAACCAATTAGACAGAAGGCATGAAAGATTAAGCTGGAAATCGCACTAGCAGTGCGTGATGAAATTACCAAGTTATATCAGGCCGGTTTCATCCGTGCAGTTGATTACTCTGATTGGGTGTCCAACATTGTAGTTGTCTCTAAGAAAACGGGAGGCATACACATCTGCATAGACTTTCGGGATCTGAACAAAGCTACAATTAAGGACAATTTCCCGTTACCGAGTATCGACCAACTAATCAACACAACAGCTAGCCATGCGCTCTTGTCCTTTATGGATGGTTTCTCAGGCTATAATCAAATTTGTATTAACCCAAAACACCAATTGACCACAACATTCATGACATCCTGGGGGACCTTCTACTACACCATGATGCTTTTCGAGTTAAAGAACGCTAGACCAACATATCAACGAGCCATGAAATACATCTTTAGTGATTGCCTCTTAGGGAGATTGAACGACTATGTAGATGACATAGCTATCAAATCTATAAAATTAGAAGATCATTCATGAGACCTGGAGTTAGTCCTTAAACGATGTCTCCAACACGACTTATGGCTTAACCCAAAGAAATGCGTATTTGGAATCAAAACCAGACGCATGTGGGGTTTCTAGTATCAGAGACTGGCATCTAAGTCGACCCCGACAAGGTTAAGGCCATCGTTGAGTTGATGCAACCAACAAATCTTAAGGAATTACGTGGGTTACAGGGTAGGCTTCAGTTCATCAGGCAGTTCATTTCAAAGTTCACAGATAAATTGCACCCCATGCAACATCTTTTGAAGAAGGGTGTCAATTTTGAATGGACAGATGACTACCAACGTGCATTTGACAACTTAAAAGAAGAACTGCAACATTTACCAACGATTTTCCTGCCACAAAGGGATCAGTCTTTCTACATTTATCTAGCTAACTCAGACGTGTCTATAGCTACGTTACTTTGCTAGAAAAGGAACGATGGATCAGAAGCACCTATCTATTACCTCAGTCATGCTCTATTTGCGTGCGAAACAAGGTACAACGAAGTGGAGTGTAACTGTTTGGCATTAGTTTTCACACTTAAAAAATATAGGCATTATATTTTCTGCAGTCAGGTCAACATAATTTGTAAAAGTAACGTTCTACAGGCTATCTCTAACAATTTATATGAAAGTAGTAGAATAGCTCATTGGAAAGCTATCACAGCTAAGTTCGATTTACATTATGTTGGTCAGTCATCCACCAAAGGCCAAGCCATAGCTGAGTAGTTAGCAACGTCACCAGTTAACGATCAAGCTACAATGGAGCCAGAATTCCCAGATGAACATGTACACAGTTTAAGCCCTGTATCAACAACCCTTGAAGCGACATTATATTTTGATGGAGCTTCAACCACTAGAGGCGGTAGTGTCACCACCGTTATTACGCTTTCTCCTGAGGATGTGTGTCTATTGGCTTATCGTCTAACCTTCCCTTATACGAACAACGTGGTAGATTATGAGGGGCTCCTCAGGGGATTGTTAATGGCCAAAGAACTCAACGTTCGACACCTGGCAATCCGAGGTGATTCAATGCTGGTAATCAATCAAATCACAGGAGTCTACACCTGCAAGGTTGTACACCTACAACCCTATTGCGATATGGCTAAAGATCTCCTAAAGCAATTCATGATAACCGATGCTCAACACGTGCCATGCAACTAAAATGCTATTGCCGATGCACTGGCAACTCTAGTGTTAAACGTGCCGCCACACTTGTTTGCCACTTGGCTCGCTTTAATGATAGAATGTATAGAGCCTTTCATTCAAGTGGTGCAAATTGCCTCATTAAATGTGGAAGGAATGTTAGAATGGTATGACAACATTAAAACTTACCTTCTGCATGGTGAACCACCGCACGAGCTAACACATGCGCAAAAAGATGTCGTGCACAAACGTGCCAGGCAATACATCATCCTTGGAGACAGTACTCTCTGTAGATGCTTCTTCGATGGGGTATTGCTTGCCTGTGTTAACAATGACCAAGCATAGCAAATAGTTAACGAAGTCCATGAAGGGCTGTGCGGAGGACACGTAGCCCTGCGAGCAATGACTGCTAAGATCAAATGCTTAGGGTATTATTGGTCGTACATGGAAAAAGACTGCCTTGCCAAGGTTAAGACGTGTGACACGTGTCAGCATTATGCAAATCTAATACATGTGTCACCAACTAAGTTACACACTACTCAAATCACTTGGCCATTCCAACGATGGGGACTAGACATCATAGGCCCTGTCTCACCTAAATCTTCTGTAGGCCATAGCTTCATTATCACCACCACTGAGTATTTTACAAAGTGGGTTGAGGTTATCCCCCTGTGAAAGATCACATCTCAACAGGTTTTCCACTTCATCTTAAACAATATTGTAACCATATTTGGACTCCTTATGACTATTGTGATTGACAACGGACCACAATTTAGTAGCTCAAAAACCAATCTTTTTGCAATAATCTTGGTATTAAACAATCTTTTTCTTCACCTTATTACCCACAAGTAAATAGTCAAGCAGAGGCAACAAACAAGGTGATCATTAATTTGCTCAAGAAAATTCTTGACAGTAATAAGAAGCGGTGGCACGAAAAAATCCTCTATCTGCTATAGGCGTATCATACGACATGCAGAACAGCTACAGACAGGACGCCCTATAGCCTGGTCTACGGATCTGAAGCAGTGTTGCCCTTGGAATTACAGATTCCCTCATTGCAGATGGTCCTATCTATGGTTATAAATGAGACTCAACACAATGAGTCTAGAATCATGGATTTAGACTTAGTGGAGGAGAAACGCGTCCAGACGCTCGACACCATCGAGAGATATTAAGACAAACAGCGACAGAAGCATCAGCACAACCTGCATTGGTGACCGATTGAGAAAAGAGATTTAGTTCTCAAGGACATTCATGAACCAGTAGGCAAGTTCTCTGCAAACTAGGAAGGCCCTTTCTTGGTCATCAACGCATATAGCAACGGAGCATTCAAGTTAGCAGACACCGACGGCAATGAACTACAAAATTTGATGAATCATTTGTACCTAAAGCGGTATTACATCTGAACATCGACTCAACTCAAAACTAGGTAACAAACGTCTGCTACGACGTAAAACTAGCAAAGTTGTACACATCTTCTACGACGTAAAACTGGCAGCTCTTGCACGCATCCACCAAGATGCTAAACTGGCAAAGGTAAGCACACGTCTGCTGAGACACTAAACCAACACAGACTTGTCCCTAGGTCACGACATAAAACTGACACCCATAGCATGGTCTTCTAGGACCATAAACTAGCCCTTCCATCGTCCGCTACAATGTAAAACTAGCAGATTCCCGCCTACCCAGATGTTAAATAGGGACCATGGTCTGCTAAGACTTAAAACTAGCAACAACAGTCAACCAGGACCTAAAACTGAAGTCTGTCAACCAGCCATCCATGAAGTAAGTGAGCGTGACCATTCTTGCACTGCATCCCTACCAGATGGAGCGGGTAAGGCATTGGGACAGATACAACACCTTTACCCCGCTAGCATTCTGCTGATTCTTCGGACATGCCAAAAGGCATACTACTGACCCCTTGAAGATGTTGCTATGATAGCCACTTCGTAGCTATACCTCCAGGGATTAGTTTTGCCACTTGGGATCCTAAAAAAACCACGGTTACCCATAGCCTCTGCGGCCTCCATCCATCGCTGTCACCAGACGTTGGCTTAGCAGATTCATCTGACATGTTCTTTGCATGGTCCTACAAGCAAGACGAATCTTACTCTCGACAGCAACTACAGGAACCACGACATCAACATTGGCACTCTTGCTACTCGCTGCAATCCCAGTTTCAAGGGCCTACACTCTCCCTATTGTTTTGAACAGTGCTTGTTTCAACAGCCTCCCTCCTTAACGATCAAGACATTTGTTCTTGCCTTCCTGTTCTATGTTGTGTTTTGCAGGTTACTTGTTATGACAGCGTTGATCAAGAATACTTTCATTGGAAGGTGAGGCGTCATGGCATTTGGAGGTGGCTTCTCAGACTAGCCTGGTCACTTGGAAGTGTAAACCCTACCTCTCCCTCCATCGGATGTCTTACCTTGTTTTTCCTCCTTTCCTTATCCCTTCCTTATCCTTACAATTGTCCCGCCTTCTTCTCTACTTGTACAGATGGTGAGCATTAAGTAACTCCATTTTTCATTGTCATGTCCATAAACTGGCGTAATGCAGCTCACCCTGTGGCATGCAATCTGCATTTTGGCAAAAAAAAAAAGAGGGGGGGTGGGTTTGGCAAAATGGATGTAAAAAAACTCATCTAGGCCATGCAAGCGTAACACAAATCGCACTTGCAAGCCCTTGATATGTAGTATGACAACGTAACCTTTCGTTAACACATTAGTGAAAGGACGTAATAACTTATTCGGAGAAGCTTCATGATCATGTATATGAGTCTTCCCTAAACCTACCATCCTTAACTCCTGTAAGATCCCTTCTACACTCTGTTTCCTTCCATCCTTGTACTTCTAAGTTTGACAGAATGATATTTGAGTAGTCTCCGATAGACATCATTGACGCTTTTGCCTTTCCGGTGTTTCGTATTCTTTGTCGACGTCTTTCGGGCAAGCCCTCTAAACGTCCACAAAGAGGGGCCATTGAAACATCGTGAAAATTTCGAGGCCTCGACAATTCAGTGGAAAAACTGGTGACTCGGATGAAGGGTTGCAACAAGGCGAGGCGCGACAAGTTCCTTTTCAGTTAAAGGTCTGTCCCACTGCACTGCGCAGCATAGCACAAGTGTTCCAGAGGATGGAGCAAAGCGATAGATGCATGGCAGCCAAGCTTCCAACTTCGCAAGTTATCTGTTTCAAAAATCTTAATTTTTGGCAAATTACGCTGTATTACACTACATAGTGTAACGTCACATTGTGCAACATAATATCAAAGACAGCCCACCATAGCATCAAGGATGGTAGGCATACAAGACTTCGACAGCCCGGCAAAAATCTTAAGTCCTAAGCAACAGTTTGTAGTATAACGCGTGTCTCAGCAAGTTTTATTTTTTGGTTAAGGGGCCCATTACACTGCTTTACACAATGCAGTGTAGTAAAAACCCTGAAAAGGATAGAAATAGAGGAAACGCAGCAACAACACTTTAACTTTTGAAGTTTCGTCATTTTACGCTAAATTATGCTACTATGCGTAATTTAGTGTAATGCAGTGTAATTCAAGTAACGACAAGCACATCATGCATTACAATACGCTCTCTAGCATATTACAGTGTAATCAAAAGATAGTTTGGTGCTAAAGCCTACACGAGGGTAGTTTATAATGCGCTACGCAGCATAGCATCGTAAGCTTCAACGACAACACATTGAGTCAATGGCATTTTATGAGTGTAGGACACGCATCACTTAAACCATGTTTCTCTCTTGATCTTAACCTTATAAATGCTCCAGTTGATGAAGATCAAGGGGTTGGAAAAATTTTTCTTTTAAGACTGGCAAAAGAGCAAAGGAGAATCAGCGATCATGAGAACGTCGGAAGTGATTGACAAGAATTCTTGATCAGAAATAATTGGCTACCGAATATTCTCTCACGAATCCGACTTCCTTGCGCCCAGATTGGCTAGATCAAGGTAAATTGATCCTCGCTTGTTTCATCTTTGTATAACTTTCTTGTCATTGGCATATGCTTCGTCCAAATCGGGGTCTGCTTGAAGTCATTGTATCAAACATATTGTTTTCATAAATTAAATCTCAGATCTTGTAATCGTATTATCTGTCAAATATGATCTCTTGCACCCTAGTTAGACAGATTTGGCAATCTTACCTAAATCATTTGCATTATCTTCAATTACTTTCGGGGTGACAACATTACATCGCTTCATAAAGAACCTACATTTCGCCATTGAAATTATTATCAAACCTTTTACTGATTAAATAAGTTCCTGTCTGATCGACAAGACCGTTCAGGGCACCTTGGATTCGTTTTCTCCAGCACGGTCCTTGCACAGATCCAGGGTTAGAACTGTGTACCATGGATTTTCGTTGGTATTTCCAGCGGCCGATGTTTTCCGTCGTTACAACCATAGAGAAGAAGCTCATGGCGATGGTGTATGCTTTAGAGAAATTTAGGCATTATGTGCTTGGTGAACAAACTTTTGTACACACAAATCATAGTGTCATCAAGTTCTTAATGACTAAGCCAGCAGTGAGACCCCCTGTCATATGATGGCTAGTGATTCTACAAGAGTTTGAATTCATGATGGTGGATAGAAAAGGAACTAAGAATGTGATCATTGATCACTTGTCTTGATTACAATGGAATAGAAAAGAGGAAAAGGGATCATTATCTAGTCAATTTCTAGATAAAATCCTCTATATTCATATCTTATTTTCTCACTTAGAAGACTCCTTAAGAATGGGATAACATGAAGAAACAATAGTTTCTTTACCAAGTCCAATGTTATATGGAGATCAAGGACAACATTTATAAGGTTTGTGCCAATGACTTGGTATGATGGTGGGTGCCCAATGCTGATCAACTATGAATCCTCTAGGATGCTCATGAAGATCCTTCTAGGGATCATTATTTAAGGAGGAGGACATTCATGAAAATCCTCATGGAAGGATATTTTTGGTCATTAATCTTCAAGGACAACCATCATTTTTTCCATTCATGCAAGAACTATCAAAGAGATGGAGGAATGATTGTATGAATGGAAGGGTCCCAATAGTGGATCTAGTTACTAAAGTGTTTTCACCTTTAGGGCATTGATTTCATGGGATCCATCAAATCCATGTTCAACGGGAAGACATATATCATAATAGCAATTAACTACTACACCAATTAGGTCAAAGTCATAGCCATTATCAATGGTTCATCTTCTACTGCAACACGATTTTTTCAACAAAGTGTGGTAAATAGGTTTTGTGTGCCAAAAGGCACTTATTTGTAATAATGGATCTCACTTTATAGGTGCTACTTTTAAAAAATTAATGCAATTCTTAGGGGTGTAACATAAATTAACAACTCCCTATTACCCCCAAACTAATGATCAAGACAAAGTTACTAGCAAAGAAATAACCATGATACTAACATACACAAGTAGTAAATATAGGAAGGACCAAAGCACAAAACTCAACTATGCTCTATGAGCTTATCGATCAACTTGGAAACTTCCTATAGGTTATTCTTCCAATGAGTTGGTGTACCACAAATTTACCAATACTTCCAATCCAAGTTGAGCTTCATACACTCTCAACGACTTGTGAGCTTAACCTTGATCTAAGTCTAGCATAAAATAAATGTCTAATGACACTAAATGTGCTAGACAAGAACTAACAAGTAGCCCTATCAATAAATGAAGTGCACAAGGCACATGCCAAAGCATGTCATGATGCAGGAATAAGGAGAGTTAAACTTCAATTGTGTGATAAGGTTCTTTATTGGAACACCATGCATGTACCACAAGGTAAAAAGTTTTAAATGCTATGGAAAGGATCTTACATCACTCATGAAACTTTTCTTCTAATGCTATGATAATTTACCACCCTTTAAGCCAAGAAAAATAGTTGTTAGTCAACATCCAATAAGTGAAAGCTTTCTTGGAATGTACAATAATTAGTAGCACTAACACCACAACATATGGATAAGCACGCTCTATTTTTTAGATCTCCTCCTTTGAACTTAGTCATAGTCATGAAGGAGATGGCTAACCATTCTAACATTCTGTAAAAGGCTAACCCATTTTTCACCTTTTTGTTTTACATCATTCTTCATATTTTTTTTCATTTTCTTGAATATTTTACAACATCTTTCATGTAGTTTTCCATTTCTTTCTCCTAAAGTTACTTTGTTTTGTTTGTTTGTTGTGAAATCTCTAATTTTTCCATGGCTACTACTACTATTGAAAGTTAAATAATGTAGTCTTCAATGTTATGATTAATCATTAAATGATCAAATTTTATCTTTGGATTATGTCCTTAATTAATAGATTGTTAATTTTTTGATGATATCAGGTAGTGAGTCCACAACATCCATCCATTACCTCAAACTCTATGAGGCTCTACATCATGGAAACGTGAGGTTCTTCCACAATTGAGACTTCACAAATGTGGAACAAAAAAAGTAGGAATGGACAAGAGTATGACTTCAAGGAGATTTTGTCATCTTTTCTTTCCAACTTCTTTCTCGAATTTTATAATTCTTCTCCATTATTCTCTTATCATTCCTATTGTCGACTATAATAGGAAGCATGTCTTTCCATGGTGTGGTTCTAGTCGAAGAAAAAAATAAATACATATGAGACTTCAAAGCATACTCCTTAGACAAAATCATGGGCTACAAGCACTAGTTATGGGGTTGGAAAGACATGTTACCCATGCTTGAAGGCACTTCTATAACTAAGGTTCTTCCTATCTTTCTTCTTCTATTTTCTTCTTTTCTTGGAGTGGTGGTTGTTCTTTGGGAATTATCATGAAATCTTGATGGTCAAATGGTGAGGATATGGTAATGCAAGGTCACTAAATGTGGATGGAGTTAGTCTCAACTGAAGATAAGACAATTTCAAATCATCTTAATCACACACTTCATAAAGACTTCATGTGCCTAGGATAAGGATCTCTTACCATTATTTCTATACCATTAGTCTTCCCTCATCACCAATTACCTCACTACCTCCTATCATTGTTAATTAATATATTTGTTATGCAAGTGACATAATCCTCAAATGTTTTCTCATGTGGATTCAACTTTTAACTTATAATGACCATTAATCATCCTCGGTGCCTACTGGCTCATTGTGATAACAGCATGCAAGCACATCATAGGCATACACTTGCTTTGGGAAGGACATATTTGCATGTTCTTTGGTCTCCTTAAGTTAAACTTCCTATCCCTTGGTCATTTCCACGATTGATCTCATCACCTTGCATTCCAAATGTCAAGTTTTTCTTTCTTTTGGAATTGTTAATTCATCCAAATCCAATTTGTTCTCCTTTTCCAATGAACTTATAACCCTCTTCTATGCTTTTATCATCATGTTATGTTTTTCTGACTTCAATTGGACATTGTTTCATCCCCAAACTCATCCAAAATTCCTCATTTTTCATATGCAAAAGTTGGCTGTGAACAACTACATCGATGTAGTGGAATTCATCAACATATCCTTGTTAGTGCATCCCCATTGATGCAATATAAAAACCCTATATATATGTGCAACACTTAGTTATTTTTTCATTATTTCTCAAAAATTCAAGAGGAGTTTTCAAAGATTTTTAGACTAAAAAATCTTCCAAAAGTTGTAATTCTCAAATTGCTAACCTGATTCAACTTGTTTTTCAATCCTTAAGCTACTAGAGGTAAGCTTTATGTCATGGGGAATGTAAACCTTTGGTTTCTTCTAGAAAATTTTTCAAAATTTTCCTAACTCCCCAAGGTTCAATGATTAAAATAATATTAAATTATTCATCATAAGTGGATTAAATCTAACAAACAAACTCTGGTAGCTAATCAATAAAATAGTATTAAAATAATATAAATTACCACGATCATAGACAAGCCTAAGTATAACTTGATCTAATAAGAAAAGTATTAAGAAAAAGTAAGGGTTATGAAGAAAAAAGCTAATCCTAGGTTATGTTTGTAATCACATGTGACATCAAAGAGAGGAGCATAGGTGGGAAAGCCTTCCTACACCATGGAGAAGTGATTAAGAGAAGAGAGGGACTAACAACAACAACCACAACCATCCCAAGAGTAAGCAACTAAGGCAACCCATGCAATGAGACCTCTTTGAGGGAAGCCCAAAGTGGAATCTATCCAACAAATTCCCACTACAAAAACAAACTAATCCAAGTAGGATGAAGTTCCTAGGGTAAGGCCTAACCTTGAAGTTACCCTCATGTAGACCTCCTTAGAGGAAATAAGAATAAAGAAGATTCAAAGTTCCATTCTTCAAGAAAGAAGTCTACACACAACTATAAGGATCTCCCATGTGGCCCATTCTCTTTGATAGCAAAGAATGGTACATGGGGAAGACTTAACTATCCTGGAACAATCAACAAGGAGACACATCTGTAAAGATCAAAGACATTGCTATCTACTACTCAGTTGTGACCATTATAGAGGTCCTCGATTTACACGATACTAGGGCAAAGTTGGCAGAAATTTTGACATAAGTGAACCTTGAAGCTAAGAAGAAATGGGTCCAACATTGCTATGGAATGGACCTTAAGAAGAATAATGCCCTCCTCAAGGTGAAGCATGAATATTTCAAGATTAAGACATATTACATGAATCCAATAGTAAGACCCAACAAGGTAAAAGCCTTCTCTACCTAAGCATGCACTACTCTAAGCCAAAAGTTCCTTGTCCACCTTTCCCAACTCATTTATCTAGAAATCAAAAAGCACTTCAAGGAAAATAAGAAGGGAAGGAAGACACTCCTCTTTTCATACCTCATTTGAAACTTGTGTAATAGGGGAGGGATAACACACTATGCCAACAATGTGGTTCATCATGCTCATATTACATCATGGTAGGAGATGGTGAAGGACAAGGTAGCAGCTAAGCTACAAGAGGAGGAGAGGTCACCACCATCACCACATGTAGGAATAACTACACTAGAGGCACTTGTAGCTACTAAAAGGTTCAAAAAACATTAGGAGTAGCAACTATAGCAATAACAAGGTTCAATAGGTGGTGGGAATTCTTCAATTTACCATTTAGTGTTGAGCCATCTCAATAGGGTCACTAGGACTATCAATTAATTAGACTTGGAAATAGCCCAGCCATTCTCAACTCAAGGAGAAGCACCTACAAGATCTAATCTACATAATTAAAAGTTCATAGTATTCATTCCTAAACAAACATTTCCCAAAATTTTAGGGAATTCTATAACCTTCTTTGTCAAGCTAGAGGAAGATAAGGGGATGATGAGCGACTAGGTATCCCTACACCCAACCATACGAATCACGAGCGTTCACGCGCGACTTGGTCAAAATCCGTAGATTGTAAGCACTTAACATACACCAGACTTCTAACCAATGGAACCTTGGGTTAAAACGGTCGTTGTCATCCTAATCTCACTTGTGAAGTTCTGTTTACGTTGGTTAAGTGAGATTAAGGCTAATGATTTTTATATCTTTTTAATTATCTTTCGGTGACTAATTATCTTGGAAAATAAGGATAGAATATTAATTAATCTAAAATTATCCTAATCTAAATTTTAACCATTCCTAACATAAGTATCCGGTCCCATCTTCCGAGCACGTTCTGAGCATCTCCTAATGCTTCTGGGTTACCAGACGTTAAGCGTCACTGAGCTTACCAAGCGTTTGGATTACGTTCAAGATGGTCGTACTTATGGCCTTAATGAATTATGAATAAACAATAGTGATTGAAATTATAATAATGAAAACATAAGTAATTAACAAGTAACTAATAAAGCATAAACATATTAAACTATTAAATGCATAAAATAACTAAGTCCAAATGCTACAAGGATTGCTTGAATAGTTCATCTTTATTGTCGTCATACCAATGGGCTCAAATACATCAACGCTCGAATAAAGAGCTGATCGCTTTCTTACACCTACTGCGGGAACTTGGAAAATATTCTATCTCTTGCAGGAACAAACTGCAAGAGCTTCACTACAACTACTCAAAAGATGCCTAAATGAGGTGGAAGGCCCTCTTATTTCTAGGCTGGGAAAGGTGGCTACGTAAACAAGGCCATGTTGACGTAGGGAGCCTATGTCGAAGGGCCTACATCGACACTACCGGGTATACGCGGCCCTGTATACGTGGCCCAGTCGACACATTGACTAAATGACACTTCATCATACCCCCACGATTGAGCAAAAACTCGTCCTTGAGTTACTTTACAATTTGGAAGGTATGGATTCTTATTTACAACACACATAACTTGAACACATACCTGACACACACATGACACAACATAAATTTAACCAAGTGCCCAAGTTATAGAGGGGAAAAAATTACAAAAATGGTGGTGTTTGAAGACAAAATTGAACACCTCACTGGTCCTGGAGCCTCTGCTGTGTAGGATTATGCACAAAATTGCTGAAGAAGATCACACCGTCCCTGGGGGCGGTGGTTCTGATGGATCTTCTCCAGCCTCTGGCCCATGCGTTGGTGGTAGCACAGATGTCGATAGTCCTATGGTAGCTACAACTTCTGGAGGCATCCGAAAAGCCTCCAAGAGAGCCCTCATTTTTTCTTCTTTGCTTCTGGGGTCATTCACGGTACAGGCAACTTCTCCAATGTGTGCTAGAACTAGAACTTCCCAAGGGCAAGGCAATGCCAGAGGGAGTTCTTTTAAGTTGACAAACCAGGTTGTGAACTGCTTGTGTTTGATGTCAAATGCTCAGATTGATGCCTGCAACTGCTGGTAGTCATTCATTCTTCGGGCCAGGTCCTCCACGACTGTACATTATCCTTCAAAGCTTGGGTGAAGGACCTCAAGTTCTACGTTTGCTATTGCCAACTTTTGTTTTGTTGCCTTGTGTGCCTAGAATTCACCCTTGTATAAGGAATACGAGGTGGCCACTTATTTTTCTAATTCTGACTACGATCTCCTGGCTATGAGCATAGCAAAGTTTGCATATCGAAAGTTGGCCAACTCCATGTATTCTATCATTTCCTCGATCTGCAACTCCTTTAGGTAAACTTCTACTTTATTGTAGGCATTCAATCCATCGAAGATAGATGGCCATATATCACCTCCCTCTCGGAGCTGTTGGAGCACTTGGTTCATCTTGGCTTTGGCAACTTGAATGTGCTTTTCGTTTACCTCCTTTTGCAATCCCACTTGGTCCCTGTAATGATTTTTGACTTTTTCAAATTTTAGGGCCTCATTCTTCCAAGTGGTAATTTCGATTGCAGACTTCTCTCACAATGCCCGAACCTCCTCCATTGATAGATTTCTATTTTCAGCTGCTAACCTTCTTATGTCTACATTCACCCTAGCTAGCTCCTCTTGCTATTGGTGGATAAAATCCTTCATGTGTTTGTTTTTTGCACCAACATTGCACAGGCGATGAACTTCCGTGGTCAACTACACATTCTCCTGGCAAATCTCCACCAAGTCCTTCTCGAAGTAATACGCTCGGGCATCTGCTATGGACTTTTTGAGGATCACCATCTGTCGCACATCCTTAATGACCTAAAGTTTAAGCTGAAGCTATTGAAAAGCTTCATCTCTGGTGATTTCACGGTTGAGGATGGCTGGATCGGCAAGTTGGGCTTTTAATTGGGCTACCTCCGTTGCCAAGCACGGACAAGTGACTTGAGCAGTTTCTAATTGCCCTTCCAAAACAAGGCTCTTGCCCCTTGCCGATAGTAGCTCTGACTAAGTTGCAGTGATGTTGTTTAAAAGGTCGAAGACATCCAGAAGCGAGTGCTCAGTTCCCACCAGTCAGTCCAACAATTCTTCATGTTGGGCTGCATCAATCTTGCTATGCGAAGTTCCGGCAAACACCTATACATTTTGTAGTCCATGAATGTTTGGTACAGGTGCTATCAATGCATTGAGATCTGTAGCAATTATATCAGTAACCACTTTGGCTGCAACTTTCTGTCCTTAGTGCTACATCACCAGGACCGTCGCCTCTTCACCATCTTCCAAGCATATCGAGAAAGTAGCAACATTCCCTGAGATTTCAAGGAATAATTGTTGTGTTGCAATTGATACATCTCGGATGCTTGGATCTGTTCTAGGTGGAATTGGTGCTCGAGCAAGGAATAATTTTTGTGTTGCGGTTGATACATCTCGGATGCTTGGATCTATTCTAGGTGGAATTAATGCTTGAGTAGGGAATAACTGTTGTGTTGCGGTTGATACATCTTGGATGCTTGGATCTGTATTGGGTGGAATTGGTGCTTGGACCTATTTTAATGTGAAAATGTCTAGACCAATTAGGTGCCCGTAGAACTAGAGCTTCTACGAGTTTTTGTTTCAGTGCTTGGAATGCAGACTCGCATTCCTTGATCCAAATGAATGGAGCATCCTTCTTTGTAAGTTCTACCAATAGCCTGGCTATCTTCGAGAAGCGCTCTATGAAACGCCGGTAGTAACCAGTGTGTCCAAGGAATGACTGAACATCTTTGATGATACTTGGTTGATGGGTTATTCCTTGGATGACCCTGATCTTTTCAGGGTCTAAGCTGATCCCTATTGATGAGATGCGATGCCCCAGCACAATGCCCTCTTGGACCATCAAATGGCTCTTTTGCCAATTGAGCCATAGATTGGTGTCTACACACCACTTTAGAACCTACTCTAGATGGTCCAAGGCTTGATTGAATGTGGCCCCATAGGTGGAGAAGTCATCCATGAAGACTTCTACACCATTGCCGATTTGTTGCTAGAAGATGCTTAGGACGAGGCGTTGGAAGGTCGCAGGTGCATTGCACAAACCAAAGGGCATCTTTTTATATGCAAAAGTCCTCCATGGACTCATGAAAGTAGTTTTGGCCTGGTCCTCTGGTGCTATTTGGATTTTGTTATAACCACTATAACCATCCAAAAAGTTGTAATATAGGTGTCCTGCGATGGTTTCCAACATCTGGTCCACAAATGGGAGCAGGAAGTGGCCCTTGAAGGTCACCATGTTGAGCAATCAGAAATCAATATAGACCCTCCACTTGCCATCTTTCTTGGGTATGATAATGAGTGGGCTAACCCATTCACTATCGGCGACAAAATAGATGAATCTCACCTTAAGCAATTGTTCAATTTCATCTTTTACAATTTGCTTCAATTTGGGATTCAACCATCTTTGTGGCTGTCGTCGTGGCTTCATGGAAGGGTCAAGATAGATCCAGTGCTAGCAAACCCTAGGATCAACTCCATTCAACTCAGGATAGGACCATGCAAATGTAGCAACCCATTTGTTTACCATCCCCAGTAACCTCTTCTTCTGTTCTAGAGCAAGAGTGGCATTAATGATTACCAGCTTGCCATTTTGCAAAAACGCATACTCTAAGTGAGCTGGTAAAGGCTTTAACTCAAGGGGCTCTTGTTTGAAGCTCTCAGGGATTTGTAGCGTTCCCCAGTTATCTTGGTCATCAATAGTAGAGACCTGTTGATGAATCTCTTCCATCTCATCCATGGTGTCAAGATAGGCTTGCACTAGCCCCTCAGATGATTCCATGCACAATGTGCTACTAGTAAGATCATCTGTCAGCCACTGGGTGCCTTCTTGGTTAGTGGTTGCTGTGTATAGGCACTATTGAATAGGTGATTCCTTGGTACATAGACTACATGCTTGAATGGATATCTGCTTAGCGAACCATAACTACTGCACACAGTTGCACCCTGATTCACTGTACACGATGCAAAGAACTCTTTTCTTCTCAATCTTCCCGAAAGAATTTTCCTTTGAAATTTCCAGGGATAGATCTCAGAGTCCTAGTCGTGCATCCATCGTGCTTAGCCAAGCTCTTCCCATGATGATTGGGAAGCTCCCCTTATAGTTCTTGACATGGATGACCAAGAAATCAGCAGGGTAGGACCACCCACAAATGGTGGTCACAATGTCCTCCACCAAATCCAAGGGAACGGTGATGGACTGGTCTGCTAACCTGAGCTGAATGTTGCTCTTCTTTAGCTGGGGTAGGTTCCAGTTCTTATACATATCATGAGAGATCAAATTGACCCTTGACCCTGAGTCCAAAAGAGCTTTGCACAGCTCATTCCTAGCCACCTAAAGATAGATTCGGGGGCTTCCCGGATCTATCAATTTCTGGGGAAGAGAACCTGCTTTGATCCAGTCGGTCATGGAATGTGTGAGCATGACCGTATGGACGTTGGAGTGCGGTAGAGTGGAGGACTGCTTGGGCGGTATGATGGTAGAGGCGTTGGTAGGTTCAGAGGCACTAGCCACAGGCGTAGGTGAGGGTGTGTTCAGATTATTGGACTAGAAAAAAGGACGTTTGCATGGCTTGGGTTTCGGTCCACTTGGCCAAGGTGCTGATTGTAATTTAACATCCCTTGTAGCGTTTCGTTGCTATGGTTGTGGTGGTATTTCTCCCTGTATTGATGGAGCAAGTGGCAACTGAGTGGGATGGTGTGGAGAAGTGACAAAAGAAGGTGACGGAGTGTAGAAGAGATGTGGATTTGTCCCCCTGGGTGATGGAGATGGATGTCTAAAATATTTAGGGGGATGGTAGTAACTAGAAAAGGCCGCATGACTAGAAGAGTCTCTTGGAGAGACCGGTTACTGAACATAGTACCCATAAGGATCTGACTGCTTGTAAGGGTACTGCTACCTTGGAGGTGGCATCCCCCATGCTTGTGGTTGTTGCCACTGTTGGAAGTATTCATACGGTTGCGGGGCTGTTCCACTCGGATAATATCCTTGCTACTGCTGGTGGAATCGCCTGGGGTTGCCTTGTGGATAAGGCAACCTTCAGGGTGTCTGCCGCTGCGCCAAATGAGGATTCAAGGCATACACCTGAGAGTCTTGAAGGTGTGACACCATAGGACAACATCCCTTAGGATGCTCATATTAGCATACACCACATCCATCGTCCTCCTCAGTGTCAGAGTCTACAACCTGCTCTGCTACAACAACTTTTCCCTTACCCTTATGTAGGGCACATTCAGCTCCCTTCTTCCTGTGCTGATCATAGTCACTACCTTGTTCTTTGGACTCTTCTACAATTTTCAATATACTTTGGAATTTCTCGTCCAAAGAGTCCCACATTTTATCCACCTTTGCCGATATTTCAGATGCAAACTTTTGTAACAAAAAAGTCTTCCAATTCACCGCTGCTTCTAGTGGTGACTCATCCTCCTCATAACAAAATCAGACCTCTCGCTTCCTAAGGGAAGGGTCCCGATTGAATTCTTCTGCACTCTCCTTTTTCCTAAGTTCTCCTTCTTCCTTGGTTACCTGATCAATGAGGCGTTGCAACTAATGGGCCCTTAGCTCCGACAATCGTCCCTTGGTATACACGCCTAGGGTCTTTCACGTTTCAAAACAAATCCCATCGATAATGTGGCAAAGCTATGCCTGCTGAGAGTAACCATGCCCAGGGTACCGATGTAACAATGAGTAATACCTGCTCATGGAGGCATCCAAGGGTTCATGATTCCCTTGTTTCCAACATTGGATATGCCGTCTCATATTTTCCACTCTAGAGTACATTTGATATTTGTCATTGAAAATTTCAAGCATCATACTCCATCTTCTGATTGATTTCAACTCCAAGGACTGGTACTAACTTTCAACTTCTTTGATGAGTGTGCAAGGGAATAGCTTCAACCATTGCCAATCATTATCAATGTTTTGCAGGGTGCAAGCATCATGAAACGCCTGCACGTGGGTCTACGGATCACAGTTGTATCCCCCTTCAAATCTAGGGATGTTGTTCATATCAACTGGCTTGATTCGACTATCCTTTATGTGCCTACTTGGAATGTGAACTACCTTTGTAATCTGGAGCATGCTTTGAGTAGCTAACAACAGCTCATCTAAATCATAGTCTTGTTGGGGATCATGATGTCTACGACAATTCTGGCTACCCCTTCTTTCATGCTGGTGAGCATCACGTGATTGGTCGCGTGCTTCCTCATGTTGCCCCTTTCAAACCTGTTTACCACCGTCCTTTCTCTCTAGCCTTCCCCTATTACGCTTAGAGCCTGAGTTGGAGGAAGGCACAGGAGAGGGGGAGGATAGAGAAGAAGGAGAGGCATCGCCACCACTCCAACGATGATCTCCCCATCTACCTTGATGATGGCCTCGGTCATCCAGCCTAGCCTTACTACGTGACCCTCCATCCCCTTGAGGATCATGGTCACTTGGAGGTTTGTTCTAAATGATTGACTAGATGAACTGCTGCCCCAGGGGAAGTTCGGTCGAATGGATATCATGAAATACAGGATCCCCATTGTCTTACAACCCTTGTGAGAATAAGGGGTTGCTGAATTGCTTCCCCTTCTACTGTTCATATCTCTCTGCCTGCTGCTGGTCTCTTATCCATTGAGCCTCCGTAGGATGATAGTCCCAGTAGTCATGGTCCTCCATGACATACTCCGCCACCCAGTCCGGGATGCCCAATCTGCCCAGATTGTGATATAGCATCGCAGGAGCTGCTCAATTAGGTGGTAGCACGATTCTATCCTCCATGTCCTACCATCGAAGATGCTCATCTTGATGTAGGATGAATGTGAAATCAGGGACATATTCATTGGGATTTTTGTACACCACCCGACATTCTTGCGGCACCGGTGGTTCAAATACATCTCTCCTGTGAGAAGACATGTTGGACGTTAGATGGTCCATCTAATCGATGTACCTTACGATTAACTTAAGTTCACCTAGCGTGCATAAATATTTCTACCCTGGGCCGTTCCAATGCCTAAAATGATAATTTCACTAAGGTTAGATAACGCATGTAAGACTAACAGTCCACGGCAATGGCGCCAATGATAAGCGGCTAGGTATCCCTACGCCCAACCATACGAATCATGAGCGTTCATGCAGGACTTAGTCAAAATCCGTAGACTGTAAGCACTTAACATACACTAGACTTCTAACCAATGGAACCTTGGGTTAGAACGGTCCTTGTCATCCTAATCTCACTTGTGAAGTTCTATTTACGTTGGTTAAGTGAGATTAAGGCTAATGATTTTTATATCTTTTTAATTATCTTTCGGTGACTAATTATCTTGGAAAATAAGGATAGAATATTAATTAATCTAAAATTATCCTAATCTAAATTTTAACCATTCCTAACATAAGTATCCGGTCCCATCTTCCGAGCACGTTCTGAGCATCTCCTAATGCTTCTGGGTTACCAGACGTTAAGCATCACTGAGCTTACCAAGCGTTTGGATTACGTTCAAGATGGTCGTACTTATGACCTTAACGAATTATGAATAAACAATAGTGATTGAAATTATAATAATGAAAACATAAGTAATTAACAAGTAACTAATAAAGCATAAACATATTAAACTATTAAATGCATAAAATAACTAAGTCCAAATGCTACAAGGATTGCTTGAATAGTTCGTCTTTATTGTCGTCATACCAATGGGCTCAAATACATCAACGCTCAAATAAAGAGCTGATTTCTTTCTTACACCTACTATGGGCACTTGGAAAATATTCTATCTCTTGCAGGAACAAACTGCAAGAGCTTCACTACAACTACTCAAAAGATGCCTAAATGAGGTGGAAGGCCCTCTTATTTCTAGGCTGGGAAAGGTGGCTACATAAACAAGGCCACGTCGATGCAGGGAGGCTACGTTGACACGGCTGCGTATACATGCCCCGTATACGTGGCCCAGTTGATGCATTGACTAAATGACACTTCATCAGGGGATGAACATCTTGGTCATGTCACATGAAGAATAAAAGATAATGGTAAAAGTGGTGGCCGATAGGGTGGTTGAAGCCCTAAATGCTCCTATAGTAATCATATTAGACATTTTTACAATGGAAAACATCCATACATTTGCAAGAATAAGGAGTGGTCAATTAAGCATTGTCCAACATTAGGAAGTATTAAAACAACTCATAGGAACTAAGAAACCACTTTCGAAAATCTTTGATCTTCTGAATGAAATCACTGCAAACTAGTCACAACTACTTGAGATAAAGGGAAAATTGCTAATTACCAATGCTTAACTAAAGCAACCACCCATGCCAATTGTCAATTGGCTACTAAAGTTGTAAGATTATGTGCCTATCTCTCTAATCCTATCATTCTTAGTTTAGAGCTAACTAGGGATGAAGCTTTTCAATAGCTTCAGCATAAATTATGAGAGGCCAAGAATGTAAAGGAGGTAGCAGTCTTTGACATGCCCTTGTTGGAAGTCATGGTCTTCAACACTGATACGAACTTATCACAAGTCTAAAAGGAGAACTTGATCTTAATGAAAGACAATCATCATTTGCAAAATGTTGAGCAACAAAAAAACCAAATAGTTAAATTCATTAGTTAATAGCAAAAGTAGCTAGCCAAGGTTAATCTAGATCTAAGATTATTAATAGCAAAGAATCGTAATCTCTCGATGAAGGAAGTTTGTGCACTTCATCAAAAGATAGCCATTGAGGTAGTTACTTGGAAGAATGAGGTCCTAAAATTTGAATGGGTGAAAAATCATTACAAGGACCATTGGGCTCCTCAAAGAGGTCAATGAAAAAGAAATTAAATTGGAAAAAAACAAAGATGAATGAGGCCCTTCAACAACTCTAATAAAGAGGTAATGTGTGGTAGCCCATCTTTGATGGATTGAACATGTACAACAAAGCTAAAATCTACCTAAAGGAGTTTCAAATTAAGGATATGATAGAATACATGGAGCTTGCCAACCTTCATTACACAAACTTGGGAATGATAACAGCAAGATGACCAAGGTCCAAGTTGAAGAAGCAGATGGTCAATTCCTACCTCCTCTATGGGATAAAATTCAAGGATCATAAAGAAACAAAACAAAAGTTGGAAACAACCAACATAGAGCTTGAAGTTCTTGGGAGCAAGTTTGTTGCTCAACAATATGTTGTTGCAAACCTGGCTAGAAGGATAAATGACTACCATGAGCTATAGAATCTAGTAAAGATGTTTGACATCGAACATAAGTAATTTGTAGCCTAGTTAATCAAAATAAAGGAACTATTTCCTTCAATGCCATGCCCATGAAACATCCTTACACTTGCCCACATCAGTGAAGCTACATGGACTACTTACAACCCATGTGGCAAGGAAGAAAAGATGAAAGCATTGCTAGATGCTTTCAAATATCCAGTAGTAATAACAAGTTAGCCTCAAGCTCCACCAATGTCAAAAACTATGAAGAACCTTTAGCACCCCAAGAGCCTTCACCTCCATGCACTATTTGAGAATTCATCATGTCTTTAGCAACTTTATAGTCACCTACTACAATTTTTGTAAAGTGTCCAATTTTGTTGAAATGGACACCAATTTTTACAATCTTGTACAATTTGGCACTTAAAGTTAGTAAAGTTAATTTTTTTGTCTACTTTTCTTCTTGTTAATAAATTCTATACTTCTCCAAATTTTGTAAAAAGCTTGATCCTACTTTTGTTCACTTGAGGATGAGTTTTCAATCAGTCGTGGGGGTATGATGAGTCATAATTAGATAGGTTGTGTCAATGAACATGCATCAACATAGCCCTATCGATGTATCCTTATCGACACATGGTTAGATGCTTTGGCGTAGATATGTCAAAGCTAATGTAGGTAGTACCTATATAAATGCACTCATCAATTGCATTTATGGCACTTAGAATTCAAAGCATAGACAAGTTTTTACAATTTCTCTTCTCCATAGTTTGAATATTTTTCCTTTGAATGCTACAGTGTGAATTTAAGAGATTGTATAATGCTTTATTCAAGTGCCTATGTACCTGAATGTATTGGCATGAATGATAATAAAGTCAAGATTTCTTAAATTCATTACAGCACTTAGATCAGTGTATTCTTTACATTCAACACTTCACTTTCCATGTAATTTACATTTATGGCCTTAAATAATTAATGGAATTAATCATAAATACATGAGTATAACTACTTTGATCATAATGTATTATGCTTGGTATTCCTAGTGGTGGATATTTGGTACAGTCAGTAATAGCCACTTGGTAACCCAGTAGCATTAATATGAGTTTGGAACGTGTACAATAAGTAGGGACGATTATTCTACATTACGATAGTTAGTGACTAGATTAGATAATTAGTTAGATAATTAATTGTTAAGCCCTCATTTACTCATATAGCTATTAGGATAAAAAATATACTTATAAAAATAGACATCATATGCCTTAACCCATAGTTAACCATACGAACTAATAACACAAGTATTAGGTAGAAAGCCAATGATCATACAACTCAATGATTCACTATTCAATTATTACGAAATAATTATGGTACACCTACACATAAAGATATATAGTCATATAGCCCAAGTAGAACTTTATAAATCAACATTGCCCATCGGAATAGAACCCATGACTTAAAGGTTTCAAATCAAGAATCTTACCACTAGGCTAACACCTCATTATTTTTTAGATGTTTTTTTCATCATTACAACCAATCTTATAAAATTTCCCCTATTTGGTAGCTCTTATTATCATACTATAATGGATTTTATTTTTTACTAGAATTTTCCTTATAAAGAGAAATAAAAAAATTGCTACAACAACTAGATTTCCCAATTTGAGTGCGTAAATATAAAAAGTCATTTTGCTTAAGTTGTAACTAAAAAGAAAGATATTTCAAAATCTAGTGTTTATGTGAGAGATGTCCTAGGGTGGTGGCTCTCTTTGGCTCTCCCCATGCTTCAGGGGCCATGGAACACTTTGAGGCACCCTTAGGTGACTCTCAAGTGTTAGAAAACCCACCTTGGCTTGGCAATACCAAGCTAGCAATAGGACACCCTCCTATTCTAACTCTCTTCTAAGTCCTCTTTATTTCACCCTCACCACGGAGAACTACATGGCCCTGATTCTACAGTGGTCGTAGATATGCAGGTAGCCAAGATTGGATAGTTTTGGTGCAGTGCCAGGCCACACCTTGTACCAGATTGTGAGGGATCTAGGGGTGAGGCACCTTCCCTTATAGGTCCATCATTTCCCCTCCCACCGATGTTGTCTACAAGGTTGTTTGTATGCTTGTTTTCATGGTCCTCATTTTGGAGTTGGTTACCCTTTGTGAGGTGCGTTGCCATATATGTGAAGAAGTTGTGATTCTGCTTGCACTCACTCTAGAGTTTCTTGCTTGCTTGAGGCATATTCTCCAAGTCTTCCATCCCAAATCCATTAGATCTTAGTGAATTCCTTAGGGTGTCAGACAACGTTAGGGCAATGTTGTTACAAATGGTATCAAAGCATTTTTGAAATTGTGTTGTGATATGCATGTGCTCTTTGGTTGTGTTACTCCATTGAGGTTGTTCAATTAATGGTCCCTTTGGATTGATACCTAGGTGAACTGGATCATATACTTATGTATTCTTTGAAGAGTTTCCTTATGGCAATGTTTTATGCTCTTCATGAGGGGACAAATGTTAAATTGTGAGCAATTGATGTATGTTGCTCTCCTTGAGGATGTAAATGATTGCGTTGTGGTGATGTCCTCCACTTGTTTACTTGTGGTTGAACTAGTTGTGATTGTATGTGATATGGTAGAGAGGAGTTCTATTGGCAACTCAAGAATTTTGTTGCTCAAGGAGCTCTCATCTCTAGTCTCCAGTGATTCATCTAGGATGAATCAGACCAAGTCTTCACTTCAATTTCCACCCAAATGACATGTTTCAAGATGGCATTTGTTGAATTGTGCAGGATAGGATATCCTTGCACTCCCACTTATCCTAGATACAATGAGTATGGGAAAATACAAATTGGAACAAGATGGCTCCCAGGTACCTCAGGATGCAGGGCCTTCAGACATGTGCTCTTGGTGAGCCTTGTTCTGGGTGGATTAAGACCATTGCTGGTAGACTTTGTACACTCATGTTTGTGACTGTATGTTTGTCTATTTGTGTATGCATGTCTTCTTGGTTGTGCTTTCAAATTTTGCATGCATGTTATCTTCGTCATGTCTATCGTTCGTAACACAAGGCTTGGTGTTCTACGCGGTATGATGACCTATTGTTGGAAACGTTGAGGATGCATTTTGAGGTCGTATGTGCCATCCCAAAGCCAAATGTTTGTTGTCTTGTTTGAAAACTTCTTATGCGTGAGGCATGATTGCCCTTGTTGTTGATCTTTGCAAGTTGTGCTCCCTTGTTTGAGTTGGTTGTGTTGCCCTTGGGTTTGTAGCATCACTCTTTTGATTGGTGACATTTCTTGGTCACTTTGATTCAAAGACTACTAGTGTGGGTCATCCTATTGTAGGTTCTTGTTGAGACCACACCTCTTTTGATGAGAGTCTTTCTTGTGGACGCATCCTATGTGATGTTGCTCATTGTGGTGAGAATTGGTTTATGCAAACCTATCTTTGGATAGACCTCGATCTTCCACCTTATTTTTGAGTTGAGATGATGATTCTCTATTGCCCATGTCTTTTATGATTAAGTTGAGATTTTGATCATGGTTGAAACCAGTGTTAGTGGCTAGGAATGATTTTTGTATATGAATCTTGGAATTCTAAGAGTGTGCTATCTCTCTTTGGGTGTGCCTCATGATGAAATTGTTTGTTGAGTGTATCTAATTGACCCATCAATGTTTTGCATGATTGATCTCTATGCATGTTGTTGAGGGCTTACTTTTTATGATGTGCAAGAGTGATATTACTTTGTTATATGATCATGCTTGATGGTTGTGTATGAGGCTGATGTGCTAATTGTGTTCCTACTAACTTCTATGTTTTTGAGCTTTTGTCTCAGTGTTTACAGGCAGCACAGGTACAAAGATGTAGCTAGTGGTGACCTTAGTTGATTCTGTAAGCACTATGTCTATGGGGAAGATATGTGCTCTTGAGAGCTTCATGAACTGATTATTTGGTCTCAAAATCCCAACATTGGTTTGCGAATTTATTAGTACCTTGGTTGTGATGAATTAGTAGGTACATTATGATTTGTTTGCCTCTCAGTGCTAGGTGAGCACTAATAGAGGATGGTGATCTGTCCTAGACCCTATAGATATTGGGCTAGCAAATGGCATCAAATGGTATCCTTGGCCATGCCAAATACTGATGGCCTAGGAGTGGCCAATGCATTAAGGTCCCACTATGGCAGGTGGTGGATACTCAGTTGGCATGTTTTGTTATTCGATCGTTGTGTTCGTGTCCTAAATCATTTTTGTTCGATGGTAGTCATGCAGTAGGTTCAATGTGACGGTTGATCATGTATGTTTTGAGACAGTGGTGCAATGTGACAGATGATCATTTATGCTTCGTGATAGAGATAGGTTTTTCTTAGAACAACATGATTCTTTCCTGGTATGCTCCTGGTGGCCTAAATCCTTCAGCCTAGGATGGGCTTGGGTAGTTTGTCCTATAGCCTTCTAGGCCTAGGTAGCATTTCCAAATACCATGTATGTTCCCATTAAAATGTATTCCTATCCTTGGGTGTGTGAAATGTATCCTTGTGATATTCTCAATTTGATAGTATGCACTCAAAAGTGATAGATGTATTGCCCTATGTGACTCAGTTTTCTCCTTATTGTAGGCCTATGCCACGCCATGTGATAAGGCCAAGCTTGATGTATGGTGTTTTCCTGGTGCTTGTTTTGAAGCACCCTTGCTATATGTTGTAAATGGCCTTTGTGCCTTGATGTATAATTCTATTGAAAACCTCATGGAAAATTCCTTAGTTGTGATATGGTGTTGTAATGAATAGACCAAGGCATGTCCTTGCCCATTGTTCTCTTGAACTGGTGCCATGTGTTCTTGGTGATATTGGCATGCCTGGATGGTGTGTGCTTTGGTGAATGTCCTTGAGATAGGACAAATCTTGGGAACACTTTCTCTTATGTTCTTGGACTGGCAAAGATCTTGTCCACAAATGATCGATGGTGGTATGTAACCTGAAATACAAACAAATTGGTTCGATGTGCTTGATCGTGATAATGGGTGGTTCATTATGGGCATGTGAATTACAATGGTAGACTAAAATTCAAATCAATGTGATGCTACGATTTCTAGTGGTGGATTTGAGTTTAGTTCTAGGTATTGACAACTAGACTCCCTCTTCCATGTTGGATGTGATTGTGGGGTAGTTGTGCAAACGTTGGGATGGTGGTTCATCCTTGAATAAATGATGTTACAGTTACAAAAATTGTGACTTCTCTTGGTGGCCTTCCTTGGTGGGCTTGAATGTGCTCGAAAATCCTTGAGCTTATGCTCTCATGATTGGGGGCTTCTAGTGCTTCGTTGCTGATGGTGTGCTCTCATGATTGATTGATTTTGACTCTTATCAGGGCTATGGTGTCTTGCCAAATTTCCCCATGTACTCTGTTCCTCATGTACACTGATGTATCACACCATCCCTCCCTAATGTATTGTTCCATGTCTCTATTGTAATGTTAATTCATGTTGGTGTTCTCACCTTCCAGGTGGGATAGCAAAGTGATTACTTAGTGATTCTCTAGTCCTATGAGGGGTTATCCTCCATTCCAATGGATGCCCTCTTAGGTTCTTAAAATGGTAAGGCAGGTGATATCAAGATAGTTGTTCTCTAGTTGGGACCTAGAAGCATTTGATGTTTGGGACTTGTTCCTAGCAATGGTCCCATGTTTGTGAACTTTTGGGACTTGTTTGCAGAGACAGAATGTTGTTACCCTGGTGAAATTCATGAAACCTCCTTTGTGAGGCCGTGTTGTTGATGTAAATTAAAGGTACATATTGCTTTTCTTGTAAGCAAGGTATGATCTTATGTACTCTCTTTTTTGGGGGCTCTAGAGGGACTTGTTGGGGTTCTCTAGTGGACCAACCTTATTGTAAACCCTTCAGGGATGAATCGTGTAGTGTTTTGAGTTGTAACTGATGTTGGTGAAGCCCATTCCATGTAAACTCCTCCTATGGGAAAAATGTTGTTGTTGACTTGTGTCTATAGTTTAGGTTGAATGATAATAGGTAGTGGTGCGGCCTTGTCCACCACAATTGTTGTGAATGAACTTGACTAGGATGTATGAAACAAAAACCCAGATCTCCCAAGATGAAACAAAAATCCCTCTTTATAAAATTTCAAAGGGATTGTGCAGGGGAGGATTGTGAGAGATGTCCCAAGGTGGTGGTTCTCCTGGGCTCTCCCAATGGTTCAGGGGCCATGGAACACTTTGAGGTGCCCTCAGGTGACTCTCAAGTGTTAGAAAACCCACCCCAGCTTGGCAGTACCAAGTTAGCAATAGGACAACCTCCTATTGTAACTCTCTTCTAAGTCCTCTTCATTTCACCCTCACCATGGAGAACTACATGGCCTTGATTCTACGGCGGTCATAGATATGTAGGCAGCCAAGACTAGATAGTTTTGGTGTAGTGCCAGACCACACCTTGTACTAGATAGTGATGGATCTAGGGGTGAGGCACCTTCCCTTGTAGGTGCATCATTTCCCCTCCCACCGATGTTGTCTACAAGGTTGTTTGTATGCTTGTTTTCATGGTCCTCGTTTTGGAGTTGGTTACCCTCTGTGAGGTGCATTGCCATATATGTGAAAAAGCTGTGATTTTGCTTGCACTCACTCTAGAGTTGCTTGCTCACTTGAGGCGTATTCCCCAGGTCTTCCACCCCAGATCCATTGGATCTTAGTGAATTCCTTGGGATGCTGGACAACATCAGGGCAACGTTGTTACAATTTAACTCTTGATAGAAAATCATAGTTATGTTTTTGTTTTTACTAAAAGGACATTGTAATTGTCTTAATGATGATGTCAAATCTCATAGCATGTACAGTTCTATTGTCTAATAGATGCATAGGGTCTACAAATGTAATAAAAATTGAATTTCAATTTCAAAATAAAGAACAAGCAATCAAAAACACTTCCAAGAAAGATAAGCAAGTTGATCTCCAAGAATGGTATCATTAATGTTTAGCTTACAATTATTGCAAATTCTAAGAGTTGATTTATAAGCATATTGTATAAATAGGTATGCATAAAAAAACATGTGAAAAACAGTATTCAACTTTACAAACATGATATCAAGGAGAAACAATTTATAAATACTAAAGTAAGACTCTTGATTTAAAAGCTCCAAGTCATGGGTTCAATCTCAATGGGTAATGTTGATTTATAAAGTACTTTGATATATCAGGTACCAATAATAAACTAAAATTTTGAAGAAGTGTAAGCTTTCAAAATATCTTTCATTTTTTATCTAAATTTGCAATGAGAATTGCATTTTGAAAACTTATTAAATTTGTTATGAATACGATTGTATTTGGTAATTATCTTATATGCAACTCCATAGCTATGAAAAAAAAGCCTACCATCTTTCCAAAAAATTTTATATGGAATGAGATGATGCAAACTATATTGTCAATTTCAAAAGAATTGTCAAGATCAATAATTAAATTTTTAGAAGTTTTTTTCTTGAGCTTAAAGCCTAACTTTCTTCAAGTAATACATAATATAAATGAAGTAGCCCAATCCCCTTCATTAAAAGGAAGCCATAATAGACTACTTTGCTAAAACATATTTTCTAAAATTAAACTATAATATATTGTAGTTTCACTTCTCACTATGCATGCACTAGCCTTTCAAATTTGTTTTAACATTAGAGAGCAAGAAATAGAGATGAATTGAAGGAAAAAAAAGTGAACATAGCTATTACCAAACTAATTGTTATCATTTTTGGGACTTTTTACATTAGTATGTTTCTTATAAAGAGAATATAAAGAGCATCCAAACATCATCACCATTAATGCAGTTTGCAGTATACTTTGTTGAAAGAACAACATCCTACTTGCAAAAATTAGTAAGTCCAAGTCCTTCATCTCTTTTACTAGTAGTGCAAAGCTACACTAGAAAAGTCTTAAGGATTTTGATCATTAGATCTTAGAAACTAATTGATGAATAATTTAATCAATTTTATCAAAAGAAGGTTTTGTAGAAGCCCAACAATTAAAGTAATAAACATGAGTGAATTGAAGAATTTGCATGATAACTAAAACTTTTTCAACAATTATGAGCTTTTTTTTTCCCAAATTATCAACCTTCTTTTAAAATTTATTGATAACATAATTTTGTAAAGTTTTGAAATTTGGCTTAAAAATGGTATTCCTAAAATCTTGAAGATAGAATTCTTTTTCAAGATTTTCCAATGTTGAAGAGTAATCAATTTACCAATGTTACCTTTATAATAAACAATAAAATCTTGCCAATTAATACAAGAGCTAGATAACTTTAAAAAATGAAAAAAAAAAATTCATAGTACATTACATCATCAAAGAGATAGTCTAAAGAAAAAACCCAATGGTTTTGAGGATGTCTTTTTAGGTTTTTATCCTTATAACCAATCCTAAAAAACAACTCCTCTAAGGTAGAAAAAGATCAAAAGCCTTGCCTTCTTTAGAAGCACCTTCATAGGTTTTTTCTTTTTACTAAAGAGTTCTTTATAAAGAGAAGGATAAAAATCTTTCTAAAGATAAAAGAATTCATCAATCAAAAATAAAGAAAGAATAACAATAAAAAGCTGGAAGTTTCAAATCCTTGAGCCTCCAAAATAAAAAAAATTAATACATTAGGAGACAAATTAATTGTTTAGCTTTCATTGAGAGATTTTTTGCTTTAAGTTGTAGCTAAAAAGTGACATCCTTGAAAATAACTACATACTCAAGTTTCTAAATAGAATAGAAAACAAGTGGTCAAAGATAATTTCGAATGCAAAGAAAGAAAGTAGATAAAGTAAGGTAATCACCAAGAATGACTTTATTGATGTTTAGTTAAAAGTTATAAATTTTGGATGCCAATTTTCAAACATGCTAAGCAACAAGATACCTAAAAAACATAAAAAAATGAGTCTTCACTTCTACAAAGAAGCCATTAAGGAGAAACATATCTCATATGTTTAAGACAAGTGTCGATAGAAAGACCTAGATGAATAAGACACTATAACATATATGAATTTTAAGAAATGTAGGAGCTCTTTAAATATTTTTTATTTTTAATGAATCATGTGTTGATTGTCTCCAATATCGAATACCCGATATTAGAGCCTCGATATCAGATACTCGATATCGAAGCTCAAGACACAATGTCAAATATTCGATATTGTGGGCACATGCCAACTTATAAATATAGTGCTCGGGCTCATGATTTTCATATTAGTTTTTGTTATAGATAGTGAAGCAGGAGTTTAAATGTGTACGAATATTTGTTTAAGCACTAATGTACCTAAGCACAACAATGAACCCTTTTGATCATCCTTGCAGCAATGAGAATAGATTAATGTTTTCTTGATGCATTTAATATTCATGCAATTCACTTTAATGCACTTTAATTAAGCAATTAATTTTCAGTTATTAATGAACATAAGCATGACCACTTTGAGCATAAGTGTAGCACTTGGTAACCTAGAAACGCTTAATGTTTGATAGCCCAATAGTGCTATACATGTTCAAAATGTGTCTGGAAAGTGGAAACGAGTACTTGTATTAGGCTACTTAGGCAGTAAATGAATTAGATCTTAAATTACTCTACCTTTCATTCTTGTTTTAGGTGATTAAACTTATAAAATACAAAATGGTAAAAATCATATATCTCAGTTGCACTTAACCATATACTTGTACCTCACAAGTGGAACTGAGATGACAAACAATCGTTCTAATTAGATTTTATGCCTTAGAACCAATGTACTCAAGAATTTAAGGTTTGCAGAATTTGACTAGATTGCGCATGAATGCTTGTGATTTGTATGGTTAGGCATAGGGGTACCTTGCCACTCATCATTGGTGCCGTTGTAGGGAACCTTTTAATTACTACTTGTGCTATCTAGAACTAGTGAAAATTATTCAAATTGTTGGAACACACCTTAGAGTCATATCACATCTTAAGATTACTACAACAATATTTAGAAGCACACTGCGATTTTTATTTTTCCAACATAAAATGTTTTCTTCTCATAGGAGCGATTCTCTATCCAAGTCTGAGAGAGTACATTAGCCGGTATATGCTCATTCTGATGAGTATGTACTCAACTTTACCTTCATCCTACACTAGAATGAATAGGTGCGTAGTTGGGTGCAATGTAGTTAGCCTAATGATATGGGTCTTAGCTTGGTAACCCCAAGTTGTAGGTACATTTCGAGACTAAGATTGCAAGAGTGCTGTGGACATGCAATGTTTTTTTTGCCTTTTTTAAAAATAAAAACAAGGGGTCATGTCCCCCAAAACTATTTAGTTTGCCACTGCCCTGGATCCTTAAAACAAAAAAGAAAAAAAATTCTGAAATGTTACTCTGAATTTTGGTTCAGAAGCAACGGAGGGAAGGTACTCTTGCGGCATGGCTGTTATCCAAAAATGCAAACTCATCCATTCAAAACGGATAACAGAACGAGGATATGTGCAAGGATTTTGCCGACTCCTATTAGCAACATCAACAGCCACAACGGTGCTGTCCATTCTGTGTTTGCGGGCGTTGGCATTAGGTACATTCGGAAGAGGCATGATCCACATTGTAACTTCAGGGGTGTGCTTTCTCACCCAATTCGCCGATTCCGGCAATGCTGCAAAAATTCTACCACAATTGTGCTCTTCTTCTTCATTGAAAGGGTTTACAAAACCAACATGCAAAGGCAGAGGTAGAGGCAGAGTCAGAGCCAGTTTACGGCTTCCTCCTAACAATTCCAGGCACCGCAATGGACGACCTTCCATTGTTGTGGCTTGTACTGCTTCCAACCGGATTCCAACACAGGAAACCATTGAAGACAAACTACGGGTATACATATGTGCAGCTTCTAAAGACTTTCTTCCTGTCCATTAATGGTTGCTGTATTTTTGGCAGAAAGGAACAATCAATGGTTGTAACTTAAAATTCTTGATTGGGCTTGCCTGTTTTACGATACAGCCCATGTCCTTATAAATGGGATATCAGTTGAATTATTGTTCATTGGTGATCCTGAAAGAAATCAATGTCTTATTTCGCGAAAGTGCTAATAACACTATAACTGGCAAAGAAAATTTTATAATCATGATCACATTTTTAGCATCAATAGATTTCCATCTGAGCATGATGAAACTTTAATATAGTCATATCGCTATTAAGTATTTCGAAGGGAAATTGATCAATATCTTACCGATTTCTTATGTCAGAAATGTTGTTTTTTGCCTTATTTAAAAGTGGACGAGTGGACTTCTGTCCAAGATAATTCGAAACATAGCTGATATATCTGTTTTGTGAAGAATTAGAGGGCTGCTGATTGGAAGGAGGCCGAATCATATAAAGAAAATGGTCAAATATTTGAGGGAAAGGTTGAGGGCTCAAACAGTGGAGGATTGCTTGTACAGTTTAACTCCTTGCAAGGGTTTCTACCTTTCTCTCAAATTAGCACAGGTCATTTACTAGAAGGTAATTTATTTTCTGCTTCTTTATGCCTTGAAAAAAGGGGGGGAAAACACTATTAGTGATTGTAGGAATGCTGGATATATCAAATGCCATTTACATCTCTAAATGCATTTGAGAAACAAAATTTCTAAATATTGTTAATCATGTCTTAGTCATGAAGTTTGTTTTCAACAGGTAACGATTATTAATCATGAAAACATAAAGCCATACAACCAGGGTCTAATGCTTATGTGTTCATAGCATCTTGTAATCACAGCCTGCCTCTAAAGACACAGTGGTCTTATATGCAGTTTTTGATGTTCCATAGTCACCATTAGTTCAGAAAAGGGCAAGGTGTCACGGACTGAGGCTTTGGGGGATGATTTTCAATTCTCTGTGATGGCCTGACAATTAGCTATTGTATCTCTTACGTGGTCATTACTTAGCAGGCAAAGTGACAGTTACTTTTGGGTTCTTTCTCATAATGGGTTCTGCTGCTCAAGAACACCTTCAGCTAGGGGATTAGAATCTATTATAGTGTATAGGTGGATCTCTACAAGTTCAATGGTACTTATTTGCTTTTGATGATAGAAAGACCATGAATAAACTGGAAACTAGAAATTTTTATTACGTCTAGAAAATATGAAAGGATTTGTTGGATGATTACAAAGCCTCAACACATTTTGTAGAAAGTTGAAAATATTGTTAATTGAATGCCCTAAGGAGATAGGGTCAATTTGAAAGAAAACAACCAGCAGATTACAGTTAATATTATTATTCATTCGAATGTGAGTCAAAGTTGGGCAGAATAAAAAGATATGTTTGTTATCCTCAATACTTTTTTTGCACCACACTTACGAAGATCGGATCAGATCCTAGATCATTTTTTGTTCCTAAGATTTGGATCGTGGATTGTGATCCGAAATTGTGTGGAATTGCAATATTAAAAAATATTAAAAAATATCATATTTCTCATCATTTTCAAAAGTATATGCAATTAAGAAAACAAAAAATTGAAAATGTATTAAAAAATAATATATTCGACTTTAAAATAGAGGTTTCTAAATATATCAATATAACAACATTGCATTAACCATGAAAGTCAATATAAATTCATTATTTACATTACAAAAAATTTCAAATGTATGCTACATTGCAATATTTATTCACTGTCAACTAAAACAAATGAGCTGAAGAATGTCTGAAATCTGCTACTAAAGTGATTCAAAATAAGTTGAAGAATGCATTCTTGAGCTCGTGAAGAATGTGCTGTTGAGCTCCATAAGAATGCTTTGCTCCTTGCAGAAAAATGTGTATTGAAAGTGGCGAAAACCTTGAAATTGCTGATGACCCATATTTAGAATGTTTTATGCTCATTCTTTTTACTTTTATAGCTGGATTGAGTAATGAATTTTGTTATTAGGATGATGTTTTAATGTGTAATGTTAAAAAATTGTAAACTTCTAATTGGTGTTTTTAAATCTGTTGAAATCATATGGAATTATCTAGAATCATCTGGAAGTACTTGGAATCATCTAGAAATGCTTGGAATTATTCAAAATTGGGATATGAGATCACTTGGAATTGTCTGGAATCATGATTCCAAACTATATCATGACCTAGAACAAATCCAGATCACAATTATTCAGATCATGATTTGGAATAACCTAGATCAAGATCCCGATTTGATCTTCATAAGTATGGTTTGCACAATTTATAAATACGCTTTTATCTCGATAAATTGATCCAACGACTTGTTTCAACAAGAAGATGATAAAAGCTCATTCTTGCTCCAAAAGTTTGATTCCTTAAATTAATAGGGATAGCTGAGAATAAATACTTTTGAGTGCTAGATAACAAACTTCCTTTAACAGAATGTAAATAAAAATGCTTCTTTTCTGATTTGTTCAACCAAAGTTTAGCAAAGATTTTTTCTTTTATAGTCTTTTGGAAGAGCCTTTTGTTTAATGGAAGATCCTGCATTACAATGTTCTATGACCAAAGCCATGATTTTCCTTGATGTAACCATCAATTTTCTTGTTTACTATTCATTATCTCCTTAGCAAAATTGACTTCCTCCATGCAACTTAACTTTTGAGTATAAGCAGTAAATTGACAAAGGGCTTCAACTTCAAGAGGAAGCAAATACGCTTCTAGAAGCAAGATATCAAAAGAAGTTTGCATTTAAACTTGAAATTCAGATACAAGAAACTATTTTTAAACATGCAATAATTTTGTCCAATTATGTTTGGAAAGAAAAAGGTCTTTGTGCAACACACCCATATAATAATACGGTTTAGACAAGGCTAAAATTTTTGCTTATCTTCCATGCCAAATTGTATTTTTGCTATAAATATTTTTTAGAGCAAATAGAGCTTGCATTCCACTCAAAACCCTCTAAGCAATAAGGGTATTTCAATTATAATTACTGGTAAATTCAACTCTCATGCCCAAGCTTGTGGGGATCAACCAGGTGGGGTTCGTGCAAGGGCGGGCCATTCAGGACCAGATCCTCCTCTTGCAGGAGGTGATTCATTCGCTTCGGAATTCGAGCTCCCCTGGACTTTGCCTCAAGCTTGACATCACTAAGGCTTATGACACGCTTAGCTGGGAGGCATTGCAGTCCATTATGTACCTGAAGGGGTTTGATCCGCAGTTCATCCGACTTTGCATTCACATGTAGTCTTCGGCCAGTTTCTCCTTTGATGTGGGGGGGTGGTTATGGGGCCTTTCCTCCCATGGGCGGGGGTTGAGGCAAGGGGACCCACTCTCGCCCCTCCTCTTCATTATCGCCATGGACTTAATGCAGCACTACTGCAGCACATCGGGGGTGGATGGTCTGAACATTGCCAGAGTTGGGTGTCGGGCCGAACACTATGCGGACGATACAATGTTGCTCAGTAGGGCGACGGTCCTGCAGGCACGGTGCATCAACGTTGCTTTGTCCCGCCTGGCGGCCAAATTGGGGCTGGAAATCAATAGAACCAAATCCTTAGCCCACTTCATTAATGTGGATGAACAAGTTAAAAACTGGGTGATACAAGTCTTGAATATCCTGCCAGGGACATACAGTGACACATATCTGGGCATCCCCCTCTTCAGGTGGGGACGGACCATGGCGTGGGGCCCGCTGTTAGAAAAAATCGAAAAAAGAATGAGCCATTGGGCGAAAAGATTCCTTAGCCGCAAAGGTCACTTGCTTGTGGCTACTGGAATCCTCACGGCAGTCGCTTGTTTCGTGGCTGTCGTGGCCACCCCCCCAAACGTGGTCGTCAATGCAGTTAACACACTGATCCGTAGCTTCGTCTGGGAGGGGGGCAAGGGGGGGCGCAAAATCCATTTGGTCCATTGGGAGCGGGTGGCGCACCCCTGAAGCATGGGTGGCTTGGGCATCACGTCATTCGAGGATGAGTTGATGATGGGACAACAATGGTTAGTGCTCCGATTTTCGCGCCCGCATAGAGAACCGATCTCATGGATCTGCATCATGAATGCCAAATATCTGCGTTGGGAAATGGGGGTGCAGGACTCTAGGCCTTGGCAGGCATTGTGCTGGCATGCATGTGCGATGCAGACCTTGGGTTGGGGGGGCCTCGAGCCACGGGCCCTTTAGCCGGCCAAATACCCCTGATTGGATGGTTGGCTGCGGATCTGGTAGGGGCGGTTGCTCGAAAAAATCAAAATCTTCTTGTGGCTGCTCAAGAGTGATGCGCTGCCCATACGGGCCCTACTGTGGCGGCGCGGAATTCTAAACAGTGATACGTGTCCTACATGCGGCGTTGTTGTTGAAACAGCGTAGCACTTCGCGGTTGAGTGCCCTTGCATGCACGCCATGTGGCGCGTGGTGGCAATGCCCCTGCCCGCCCCCCTCCCCCCTCGAGGCGCCTCACGGGTGACTCTCGGGCCACACTACTTTTATGGGTAGCGTGGAAGGCACAGAATAACGCAGTTTTCCGGCAGCAACAACGCCCCCCTCTGTAGCGGCTGGTCTCCCAGGCTCTCATCGCGTGGAAGGAAATCGAGACGACAATGGGAATCACGCCCACTTTTGAGCCGGATTGTGCCGCGTTCCAGGAGGATGAGGTGCTTTGGCAGATGGTGGCCCAGTGCAGCTGGTCTGACCCTCTACAGTGGCTGGTCGGGGATCCAGATCTGGTAGATGACGTGTTTTTCTCCAACTGGGTCAACGACCGTACCTTCTTCCATGGGCGTGAAATCTGGATTACAAAATCTTCGATTGCCAGCTGTCTGGGGGCCCCGATCGTTGGAGAGCATTTTGCCCTCCACCTCTGGCCTCAAGGACGCTGAAATGTTCTTTGATGGGCCTATTCCCCGAACTAGGAGCTGACAAGTGCCCAGATCTTCCCTGCCGCGCCTATGGGCCTTGGGCATAGATTTGGTGGACCGATTCTTTGTCCAGTTTGGCAACGGCTCCAAGTTGCAAGGCCTACACTTTGCTTTCCTGCGTTGTCTCAAGTTGGGTAGCCAGGTCAACCTCCCCTGCTTTTTTAAGGAGGCCCTTAAGCTCAAGTGCCACGGCTGCCACTCTGGTTTAATTTTGGCACTCTGGCGGGGGCCAGAGGGGGGGCAGCCCCCCTTGTCCTCTGCCCCCTCGCGGGGGGTCTCTCTGGAGTGCCCCC
>MNCI01008168.1:460704-509893 GCA_015680685.1 Gnetum montanum | reverse complement strand
GGGGGGGGGGGGGGGGGGGGGGGGGGGGGGGGGGGAGCGATTGGCCTCGTTGGGGGTCCTCTGTTATGCGGGGTTGGAGGACCCCGTGGGAGTGGCACTCCCCCGAACGCCCTGACAGACCAGCTTCCGCCCCACCAGAGACATTTGGCCAAAGGAACTGGAATGAGGAGCTTCGGCAGGCCACACAGAGGGTGGCGGACGAAGTTCGAAAAGAATGGGAAGCCAAATGGAATGAAGCCCTCGCGCAGGCCCAGGCCGACATTGAAGCCCAGGTCACTGAGTGCGAGTAGGAACGGGTTAGGCAGCAGGAGCTCATGGCTGAAGCTGCCAGGGCCCGCCTCATTGATGAAATCAGGGCCCAAGTGCAGGAAGAATTAACCCAAGAAGAGGAGGCCCAGAGACGACATGAGCAGGCGGAGCAGGAGCGGCTCCAAGAGGAGGAAGATCAGCGACAGAGACAACTTGACCATGCCCACGGGCATAATGCCCGACAATGGCTAAGGGAGGGGCGATGCCCATACTTTATTCTTGGCATCAACTGTGAGAGCTCCTAGGCGGAACTTAGACGACATATCCGTCGAAGCTTGGCGCGCTACCACCTAGATGCGGGAGCTTCACAGGAGGACATGAGTAGACGGGAGTCGGCCATGCAGGGCATCCAGCAGGTGGCCAGTTTCATGGTCACAGAGGATCATCAGAACACTTTGGATATCCTCCACGAGTTGGAGTGCCCCAACTGCGCCTGCCGACGGCTGCCAACGAACCCTTAATGGGTGGTCCTCTACCGGGTGGTTGCCCCCCCTCGCTTCTTGGGGGGCCCCATGTGGGGGGTGCCCCCCAGCTGCTTCCTGGGGGGTGCCCCCTGCTGTTTCCAGGGGGAGGGGGCCCTGTTGTTTCCTGGGGGGTGCCCCCCTGCTGTATTTGCTATTTTTGCTGTCTTGGACATGGTTTTGCGTGGTTTGGGGGTCATCCCCTCTCTCGGAGGGGCCATTCCTGATGGCCCACCGCTTGTAATCTCTTGTAACATACTTTGAGTTTTTTATTAATATAATCCTGACTACTTTCTCAAAAAAACTCTCAAATATTTATAATATTCACAAATATCAAGTCTTTTTTCCTTAAGAAAAAAATGGTAATTTCTATTTCTTATACCTCAAATTAGAATATTATGTGGAGCAATATGCTTGGGAGGCAAAGTGGGTGGCATGTGAGTAGGAGTTTGAGCGCTAGTTCAGTGTCGCGGAGTGACGATGGCTTGAACAAGAAAGGGACTTTTGGCGCAATTGGGATTTGAAAGAGTCAGCCCTTAAGTCTACACTTGAAGATTCCCTTTGGGAGCAAGTTAGGGTTGAATTGTTGCTTGTTGAGCAATTGAGTGCGGAGCGAAAGAGGGCCGAGTAGCAGGAGTGGGAGAGGCAGGAAGAGAAGGAGCACTGGAGACAGATCGACCAAGCGCATGCAAGTGTGGTTCAGGTGTGGCTGTGGTCTGGCAAATGTCCATATGAAGTTATGGGCATTTCTTGTGACGTACTGTGGGGTGTGCTTCATAGGCACATTGGGTGGATGGCGGTGAAACTTCATCCAGATGGGAGAGGATTAGAGTAGGAGTTGGTGTGTAAGGCTGAGGTGGCTAAGGAGATCCAATAGGTTGCTGCCTATGTGGATAATGAGCAGCACTAGGTGGTGTTAGATAATATCCATGCTTAGGAGAGGGCGAGCTGTCTGTGTTCGTGCTTGCCATGAAGATTGTAGCATTGAGTCGCAGGTGGGTGATGGTTTTGGGGGAGTTGGGCCCTTGTGTTTTCTTCTTTTCTTTTTGATCTCAGTGTCATGATTTTTTGACTCTGTTGTGCTAGTGATGTGAGTTAGTTTGATGGGTACCATTGCTAGTTTTGGCAAATTTTGAAGTGGGAGAGTTTGTTGTGGGGCGGGGGTTGGGGAGAGGACTTCCCCCACCTTGTACATATTTTCATCTTAATATAATTTTGCTTGACCATTTTTCAAAAAAAGAAAAAAAAGAAAGAAAGAAAGAAAGAAAGAAAGAAAGAAAGAGCAAAGCCTACCAGAAAAAATGTGCTTTTCCTAAAGCAGTAAGAGCTAGGCATTATTGTAGAGGCAAACAAACCAGAATGGAAAATGCAAACAGTAAAACGAAAAAGAAAATAAAATGTAAATGGTAAAATAGGATGGGATGGGGGAAGAGAATAAGAGCCTAGAAATCATGTGGTAAAATCTTTTAGTGTGAAGGGAAACATCTATGAGAAAGTAGAAAAAATTGATTGTTAAGTTTGAATGGTGTGTGTTGCCCCTCCATAGCTCTCTTTCCTTCTTTAAATAGCCTTGAGCACTAAACACCCAATAATTATGGGCAATCAATTAAATTATTTATGACCATCATCATAACAACAGTGATATCCCATAGCTAAGGATATCAATCAAATTTAGTTCCCTAATCAATTAGGAGCAAATAAATACAATCAATCAAGAATGGTTATGATTAATCTGCCAAAAAATCATGGGAGACAATTGCCAACTACTTTAATAGGAAATTGAGGAGAGGAAATTGAGGATAGTATAGAGATTTGACTTTATTATATATAACAATCTCAAGAGAAATTTGCATTTCTTTCCAAATTCATTTACATGTTTCTACCAATCCTATCTTCATTTTGCAAGACATAGTTTTCTTTGCAGGAACTACCTTTGCAAATACATTAACTATGTTCTCATCTGCATGGACTTTCTTTAGTTTTAAAACCTTTTATTCAACTGCTTGTCTTATGAAGTGATACCTCACATCTATATGCTTAGTCCCTACATAAAATGTAACATTCTTTGCTGAAAGTATCGCTTTTTACTCTCACATGTTAAATCATATGATTTTTGTTTCATGCCCAGACCAATTTGTTTAAGAAACTTACACAATAACATCATCTTCTTGCAAGCCTTTGCCAATGCTACATACTCTGATTTTGTAGAATATATGCAATCAACATTTTGCAATCTAGACATCCAGTTGATAGCTCCCCTTCAAAAGGTATAAACATACCTTGTTTTAGACTTTCTTTTAACAAGGTTGCCTTCATTTTCTGTATCTACATACATATCTCACAAGGTTTATTATTATTATTATTATTTTGAGGGAAAGGTTTGGTTTTGCCTGGGACATACCCCTAGGCTAGCAACATAGCAAGTGCAAAGGGGGTGCCGGTATTGGGTTTTGAACCCAGCACTTGTGAGTACAAAGCTGTGCGAGCTAACCAATTGGCCAATGACCCATGCTCATTATTTATATTTATTTAATTATTTATATTTATTTAATTATTTTAGATAAAATGTTGGGATTAGTATTGAAAAAGTAGGCGATAATTGAAATGCAAAGCCAGGACCATTAGGTGTGGTAGCATACTAATAACATTAGTAGCTAAGAGGTTCAAATAAGGTCTTTGAAAGTAAGTATAACATTCTTTACACCTATAGAGGGAAGGGAATCACCAACTATTTAGAGATTTATTATTGTTGCTCAGAAAAACACAACAACCTAGTATCTGCAATCTTTCATAACAAAAAATGTAGATAAGTGGGTGTTGTGGAGGATGAGTAAAGCGGGCATTGTATGCAAAGAAGGTGTCTTGCACAAAGGGAGTAGAGGGGCTAGAGCAGGAGGAACGTGTGTTGCAAGCAGCATTACTGGAGGAAGCAATGTGGTTGGAGTGGGCGGTGCAATTGGTGTAGCTAGAGTAGGTGGAGTGGCTAAAGTAGGAAGAGTGGGTGGTGCAGGTAGGGCAAGTGGCGTTGTGAGAGTAGGTGGAGTGTAGAGCATCGAAGGCAGCGGAGGTCGAGCTTCATGTGAGGCAAGTGGTACCACATGCTTGGAAATTAAATTACATGTGTTGAACAACGGTTTGAGATGTTGCTTGACAGTGTTAGGTTAGATCCTTTGTATGTAGTGGCAGCAGAAGAGGCTGATAAGCTGGGAACCTCCATGGTTCCCAAATTTGCTCATGACCTTGTGTGGAATGCAAATTGTCCCCCTTCTTGGGAATTGGGGACTAGGGGTATTAATGTTGTTGAGGTCTTTGACAAGACCTTGATGATTATGGTTTCTGACTTGTTGGCTAGAGGTGGATTGAGAGTCCTAGAGCATAGCCTTGTTGGTAAGTGTATCTCCTCAGGAGCTTAGCCCCATGTTGAGTACATTGAGTGCTAGATTGCTATTCATTGGAAGGTTGTTGAGGTTGAGGTTAGGGTGCCTTTTGAGGATTTTCTTCTCTTTGTTTTCCAATCATATAGTGGTTCAGATACTATTTTGGGTGACCCTTGGTTCTTTGGGTCCAAGGGACTTTCCCTTATGCATTTACACCTTAGCATTCATAAGGACTCGATTTATTCACTAGGGTCCTATTTGAATTTACAGATCAAGCTTGTTGTGGGAGTTTTAGTCCAACTCCTTTGACCTAACCATGACTCATGGGATAGTAGGCTTGTTGAAAATAGAGACTGAATTGTAATAGAAGGGAAAAGGTTGACCATGACCACACCATGACTTGTGGTTAGAGACCACGACTTGACCATGACCTGTGGTTAGTGCTGACAGTCTCACTATGACTTGTGGTTGACTCGTGGTTTTGGCACAAAATCTGAGAAAGTGAGAAACTAGATTGCAATGATCTCTAAACAAATGGCAAATGACAAGGGACACTAGAGACATCATCAACATGATTGAGAGGACATAATTTGACCATTAAACTGAGGAAAAAATGACCGCCACAATGATGGTAAGTCAAAGGGTCCAAACCCTAGCTAGAATTGTCAAAAACTCAAAATGGTGGAGACTCGGAATCTAATGAAATGATCGAAACCCAATTAGATCTATGACCAAACGAACATAACAACACTACAATATGAGTCTAAAGTGCAATACTCATGCCTGAATTTGTTGATGTGGTGAATTCTCACAAAACCCTGCTTTCTTAAAATCGGCAAAAAACTATAAAATCATAGTAGAAAGAAACAATGAATCAAACTTACAAATTAGGCAATTCTATACATTCAAAGCAAGACCCAACCCCAAATCATGAATGCATGCAAATCTAAAAGAAATTCAGCAAAACCCAATCCATGCTGAAATGCTTAAAACTTGAGAACTGAAATAAATACGTGAAAATGCCAATATAACTCACCCTGAAAATAGAAGCAAAATCCATGAAGCAACACATGAATACAGCCAAACACTCTCGCACAACCACATGTATGAACTAGCAAAGCTCTGCAGCACTATCACAAGCCTTCAATTCAGCAGCACGTCTGCATTCAAGAAAATGGATACCAAAGTGCTACACGTGAATGGAGTGTGGGGTTTTTGTGGAAAACTACTGAAAACTCCAATGTAGTAATTCTTATTGCAGTTTTTATTAATAAAATGCAAAATAGAATACTACTACAAAACCTCTTGTAACTTACATATCCTCCCACAAAAGCCACAAGCCATACCAAAAGCATTTAAACTAAAGCAACACATACCCCAAATAATTTAATTAATAAAAAAAATAATACCATGCTCATATAAAAACCTACCCATGTAATCACATGCCTCACATGCCTGTACCATAGCTTCTATGAAAAGCCTGCCAAACTCATCCACCAGGTTAGTGCATACTAGCTGAAAATATGGTTAAATAATGTATAACATTAATTATATAAAAGCATAAAATATAAAGCTAGAAATCTAAACTAACTAATAAGCATAACCCAAAGGCATACCATAGCATCTAAAGCATGAACAAGCACAAAGCACAAGGTAAATGTACTAACCTAAGCACCCAAAAATACAGGTTGTTACACCTACTTTGATGGGAGAGAACCAAGTTAGATTTGTAAAAGGGCAGTACATATAGGATCATATCATTCTTCTGCATGAACTCATGCACTTGTTGTCAAAGGCTAAATTCCCTGGTATGTTCCTTAAACTTGACATAGCTAAAGCTTATGATTTTATTAGTTGGAGTGCTCTAGAAGATATCATGATTAGGAAGGGTTTTGATGGATAATTTGTTTAGCTTTGCTTGCACATTCAAAAAATAGGGGTATGCTTCTCTAAAATAAATGATAGACTTAGGGGTTTCTTCTCCCCTTAGTGGGGACTATGGCAAGGATATCTCTTATCCCCTTATTTTTTTATTTTAGCCATGGACACATTAACCTTATACTGCAAATAGGAAGGGTTGGAGGATTGCGGGCGGAAGGGATTACATGTTTGGCCAATTACTATGTAGATGATACCATCATCACCACCAAAGCTACTATTTCTGATGCCATTGCTATTAAAAGAGCATTTAATAGGATGCAAACTCAGTTGTGGCTAGCTATTAACTGGGTTAAGTCTAATGGTCAATGGAGGTCCATATGAAAAGTAAAATTGTAGAATGCTGGGGATTGATATCCAAACCTCGACAGACAACCTCTTGTGCATACTGCTGTTTTCTTGGAACAAGACTTCTACTTGGAACCATCTCATGGACCTCTAGATTCTTGGAAGCCGAATTGTCCTTGCAAGTTCTGTTCTAGTTGCTATAACTAGGTATGTTGCCTTTGTTGCTATTCTTCTGAAGCAAGTCATGTTAAAAATAACTTCTATCATTAAGCGATTTTTTTTTTGATTTGGCGGGAAAGGGGGATCACGAATTCATTTGGTAGGCTGGGATTCCATCTCTAAACCAAGGCAACCAGGAGGCCTTCAAGTGTCAAAATTTGAAGATTGTGTTCTAACAAGGCATTATACTCTAATCAGATGCATTCTTATTAACAATGGTGCGCATTGGGTTCAACTAGCTAAAAGAAAGTATAAATTATGGACCTATTGACCAGGGAATTCTAATGTTTGGAAAGGTATTTGCCACCTTCATTGGTTTAATTTAAACTCACCTTGCTCATTGGTATAGCTTCTGCAATTCAAATATGATAAGTTATCGTGATGGCATGTCAATTGGAAGGGACGGATCCTTGAAAAGATCAAAGTCTTTGCTTGGTTATTAAATAAGGAGGCTATTCCTACCAAAGTGTTTTTGAGAGAACGTGGCTTTGTTTTGTCCACCACCTATGTTCTTTGCACTAACGATAGGTAGAGGAGGCTAGAGCTAGAAGGGTGGCAGAGCAGGAGATGCTGTAGAGAGCCCAAGAAGCCTAGGAGCAAGAAGAAATCAGAGAAAGGTTCCTGCAACATCATGAGGAGAATACCAAGAACTAGTTTCACACTGCCAAGTTTCATAGGCGGATGCCATGGGATAGGTTACATTCATACATAATACATAGGTCACTAACTTTTCATCTTGATAAGGCCTAGGGTCTCAAAGAGTAGGAGAAAAAGGCACTGGAAGAATGTTTTTAGGCGTTCCAACAAGTTGCCAATTTCATGAACTTTGAAACTGAAGCTGAACAGTTTATAGTTGATAGGGTCCACAACCAAAAGAGACCCATTTGCAGTTGTAAAACTCTTCCCTTTCCTAGATGAGTTGTTGCTTTTATGGATTTGTGAGAGGATTTCGGAATAGATTGTTGGGTGTTGTTGGGAATTATGGGAATTTGTTGGGCCCACCTGGGGTATAGGTCTGCTATTCATGTCATGTGTCAGATATGTTATTGTACATTCAAAATGTATCTATTTTTTCATGGGGGTTCCGCACCCCATTTTTTTGCCTTTTTCTGAAGTTAGGAGGGTTTTGAATTAGTTCCACCAGAACATAATCAATGAGTTCTAGTACCTTTAAAATACTGTAATATCCATTTAACGATGTCCAAATGCTTGATTATTATTAACTAATCTAGTAGAGAAAGGAAGAAACCCTTCATTTTCGAAATGGGTAGGAGAGCAAGATTGGTTGGGCATGGAGACAGGGCGAATTGTTTAGGTGTGGCCAGGCATGGTGGTGCAGGTGGCATGGTCTGTGCGGGCGTGGATGGCAAGGATGGCTTGGGTGGGGCTCCTACAGATGGTGGTGGCATTGTGGGCGACGAGGGTGGGGGGTCGGACGAGTTGACAGAAGGGGCAATTGTGGAGGTGACTGGTGGCTCTCTTGTGTGCTCAGAAGGCAGATGTGCTGCAGGGTTTGAGGATTGGCACTCTTGGTGCCCTAGGGATGGGGGTATTGAGGAATGCTTGCGGATGGACGATTTGATGAGGCTTTGTATGCAAGTGCTACCAAGTGAGGGTTTACGAATGGTCGAATAGAGCCTCATTGGCAAGTTTGTTTTTGCGGGGGTGGCCCTTAGTTTAGATATGGTTAAAAAGTGGGTTGCCACACATTGGGGTTCTGACCTTGCAGAGGTTTGTACCCTTCTTGGAAGTTTATTTCTCTTTATTTTCCAGTTGGTGTCTAATAGGGAGTGGGTTTTGATAGGGGGTCCCTGGTTCTTTGGGGTGTGGGGCTTGGCTTTGACACATTGGAGGCTAGGTACCCATTGCGATTCAAACCTATTTTCAAGGGCACTTGTTTGGATCTAGGCGTTTGGGATTCTATGGGAAATTTGGATGATGGATTTTCTTAGAACTTTTGCTAGTTTCTTTGGGGATTTCATCTCCTTTGATCAAGCTAATTGCTCTTTGGACAGGATGGGTTTTGCCAGATTTTGCATGTGGGGGTCACTGTCACCAGGGGATTTGATCACATAAGTTGTCATTGACCTCCCTTCGGGGGAGGAGAAGGTGGTTATCGAATATGAAAACATGGCCATGGTTCCTAAGGTAGCCAAGCCCATAGGGGGTTGTGGAACTTGTTTAAGGTGGGACATCCGATTGCAGACTACCGGGTGGGTCAAAAAACACTTGGCCCCAAGAAAGCGAGGGAGACATGGATGGTCGTTACTCGGAAAGGGAGGCCTCCTAGGGGGTTGGCTCAAGGAGTTGGTATCAAAGGGGTTGGGGCTCAGGGCTCCAAAGGGTTAGTTTAGAGGACAAGGCTTATTGGTTAGGGGAACTAGGAGTCTAGATAGCAGGCCCAACATGTTGGCTCCCTTAGCTGGGGGGTTGCTGCTAGGGGACTGAAGCTGCAAGGGGTTGATGGAAGGGAGCACGTGAACACGAAGATAGATCAATGTCTGGTGGAGGCGCAGAAAGACAACACGACTAAGGACCTGTACTTGACTATGGAGTAGATGATGTAGACAGCTTTCAGAGAGACCTTACCAGGGTCATTGAGGTCACAAGGATTGTTGGGGTTGCTGAGGTTACCAAAATCAATTGATTTTTTGGGATCTCTGGGTTCACCCATCAAGGGTAGAGTGGCATCAAGTGTGATGGGAGGAGGGCCAGGGGAGAAGCCTCCCCCTCTTGGTAGTTGGGTGTTGATGGTCCAGGGGGGCCCCTTACCCTCCTTACCCTCCTTGGACAAAATTTCCAGCGGGGATGTCATGGTAGAAGCTCCTTTTCCGGTTTCATCGAAAATGGACAAGATTGGCAGTCCCTTGGGACTCGTGCTAGAGATTGACTTGGGGGTCCAGCCTACCCTCAAGGAGGTTTACAAGAAGTGGATTCTGTGCCAAAAGTAAGGGAGGGTGTTGGGCACCCCCCACCCTGAGTCATTTGGTTTATTTTTTTTTTAATTTCTTTGGGGGCCGAGGGACACTTGGGGAGGGGGAGGGGGGAGTCCCTGTGGCACTGGCTGTGTTAGGGTTGCAGGGATTGTGCATGCATGAGCCTCCTAAAAAGGCTCTTGGTGCTTAGGTGTTTGGGGTGATTGGCCATTTTGGCATGGATATCTGGGATGTTTTCTAAATTTATGGCTAAGTGCTTGAATCTTGGGATAAAGGTTTCTACCTCTGTCCTTCGGTGTAGATCATTTTGGATTCTTGTGGTTTTTGGATGGGGCTGGTTTCCTGGGTGTCAGGGACTGCTGGATTTTTAGTGGTTTCTGATTGTTGTGTGCCCTTCGGGGCTGCTTTGTACATATTTTGCTTTTTAATAAATCGTGACCTTTTCCCAAACAAAAAAGAAAAAAAGAAAAAAGAAACAATGTCCAAATGCTTTACATGGGTATCTTATATATCTAGTTACAACTGCCACTGCATGTGGCCATGTGTAATATCTAGCCTTGTGTAGACCATAGCAGGCATTAAACTTGTCACAAAAGATTTCTGTGCTACAAAAGATTTCTGAAGGCAGCTAATTTTTCGTGCATGGGGAAAATGAAATTGAGAAAGTATATATATGAAAACCTATCTGATACTTGTAGAATTTGCAGCATTTAACAAAGGCAAATCAAAGGCCTGTGGATATAAGACATCAGAGAGATGAGAAGCAAGTTGTGGAATCCAAACATTGAGAAGCAAATCGAATGATTAGATTTCTGAGGATGTTGTACTCTGGACTTAGTGAATCAAGTTTTTCCCTTAAATACTGGCAGTTTTCTTATTAATCATTGATCAAATATAGATTCAGGTGTTATAAAGTAGGCAGCTGATCATATAAACTACTCTTAAACCCATCTATTATAATGGTCAAGCTAATTTGATGGGATAGCAGTAATAAATGTTTGATTTGATTTGATCTTGTTGTAACATAAAAGGTAAACACTTTAAAAATATTAGTTCAGCTTTGTACTTGGACTCAACCTTTTTTAAATTACTAAATTTGGTATCATCATCTGTGCAGATGGAAGTAATACAATGGCAGAAATTGCAAAAAAGCTCATTGGTTGTACACTTTTATTAAAGGTATTTGGTCATCTTTTTTGCATTAATGAGTGTTGCTAATCATCTCACCGTGTTGCCTATGTAATTCTTACCTATAAACTATAAATTTTGCTGTATTTTGTCTGAATCAAATTATTTATAAAATATGTAAATTTGTGATATTGTGTTTTCTATCTAATGTAGGATGATTATGTATTATTAACAAGTCTGGTCAAGAAAGTACGATAGCCCTATTCAATTGACCCTTGAAATTCACTAATGCCTGATGATCGAAGCCAAAGTCAAAGAACCTTAGGATGATTACTCCTCTTTGCTGGACCCTAGGGAGTTCCTCAAACATGCACTCTGGAAACTTCAAGAGTTCAGCATAAGATGGAGATGCCAGGATAGGTTTGATTTTAAGATGCATGAAACAACAGAAACATTAGGATATGCAAGAGCAAAGACATTGGATTACCCATGAAGAAATTTTGGCAAAAGATCAAGGATCACTTGGCTAAGAGAAAGTGACTGGAGCACAAAGTTTTTCTTCCATACTACTAGGGCTAGGGTTACACTCAATAGGGTAACTTCCAATGGCATTGGGTGGTAGACGTTCATAAAAGATAATAAATGAAGGATAACAAAGTTTCAAGTCTAGATGATTTGTTGACTGAATTCTTTTGTTGCTTTTTCATGAAGCTTGACCTGAATCCAATGGGTGCATTGGCTTGAATGATTGGGAGGGGAGACATTAGAAAGGAGATCGACGACATTAGAATAGTTTTGGTGCCTGAAAAGTATGCATGTCAAGACTGTGGGGACTACAAACCCATTAGGATATCTCATTGAAGATCCTCACACAAAGACTTGTGCACATCCTTCCCAAGGTTATTTCCTCAAATCAAGCAGTTTTCATTGGCCACAAGTGTATTTAGGATAAAATATTTTATTTCTTAATCATGAATGATGTACTCCTGTAATAAATATATGTTTCTAGCAATGTTTTTAAAATTAGATATAGCAAAAGCTTATGACAATTTGAGTTAGGAAGCTTTGCAACATATCATGGAAGGAAAAGATTCTATCATCAATTTATAAGAAAATTGCCTTAACATATAGCAAACTATTGCATTTTCCCTAGTTTTTTAATGGATCAAAGAGCCAGTACCACATGCTTTCATTGGCCAAGTTCCTAAGTCCCATATGCATCTTCTTTGGCAATAGGTTCTTGAGCTTGTTGATAATTTCTTTGTACAATCTTGAAATGTGTGGAAGTTGCAAGGGGTTTACTTCAGATTCTTGCAGTGCTTGTAGTGTCAAGATTATGGGCAATGCCTGAACTTAGTCTTTATCATTTTTCCATCTCTCCATTATCACATAGATGTTTGTGTTTTTGTATTGTGTCAAAGAAGCTAAAAAGCCAAAGAAATGTAGAAGAAAATAGCTAGAAAACCTTAGAAAAACATAGTTTTATGCTAAAAGACAACAACAAGAGGGGAGAACTTTGTCCCACATGAAAGAAAGTTCCAAATCCTCTCCACTTCTCAAGCAATTGGCCTCTCTTGTAATGACACAATTGGAGCATGGTGCAATGAAGTGAGGATGTCTCTCCTCAAGCTTTTCTTCCTTCTTTCATACTTCATCTTTTATCCTTTTGAGACAGTATTGTAAGTCCATTCAAGCTTCACGAAGAGCACTGCTCTCTTGCATTCTTGCAACCATTGTTCTCCCATTTCAAGCTCTCCCATTGCAGGCCCTAGTTGCTAAATTTCTCACATATCTCAATTCTCATAACTTAAAGCTATCATCATTCTCACACTAAAACCCTCATGATTCTCTCAAGAATTTGATCCAAGTTGAAGGAGCTCATGCATCCAAGAGATGCTAAATTTTATGCTCCTATGTTTATATTTCATGCATGTTTTAGTTGAAGCTCTATTAGGAATTTGCATATGTTTTGGTTTTAAAGCCACTCTAAATGTTGATGCATGTCAATGGTTTTTCTGTCAAATTGTAAGTAGATTATGTATGATGTTTCTTATGAAGAATATTTGTAGAGATTGGAGGTTGCTTTCTTTCTTCTTCTTTTTTAGCATCTTTATGGGGCATGTTTCATTTGAAGAAAAGATCCCATATCAATGGCTCTAGTTTGGACCTCTATTTGTTATGTTTTATGCAAGATATCAATAGACCCAAGCCACTAAATGCTTGAGGTTGTCATGCTCTACATTTTAGAGCACATTTAATGTCTAATCGAGCCCCAATTATGTTGTAATTTTGTGTCAAAGCATAGGCATTTTATGTTTCATGAAAGCCTTCTTTTGTGTATATCAAAAGGAAAGTTAATTTCCATGTTTAATTGATGTAAGTGGCTTCCTAATGGCTCTAGTAGAAGCCTCTCATGCCAAGGCATACTTCTGAGCACTTCAAGTGCACATGCATGACCATTTTGTTGTCTGATTCCATCTTAAGCAGCCTATTCATGGAGAATGTCATTTGCCTTCCTAACCTTATGTTATGTTGCCCATTATCATGTTTATAGCCTAAATCTAGCCCATGGTACCTAGACTTAAGCTCCATATGTTGTCTCTAAGCCGTCTCCATCTAGAGATTCACTAAATTCCTTATCAATTTGAAGCTACAACTCTTTATTCTATTTTTCAGTGAGACCATGACCTCACCAAGGCTAAACACAAAGTTTAGACTATGACTCATGGTCAACTTGTGGTATACATAGATAAAATGCTTTTGTTTTGGGCCATCATGACCTCACCATGACTTGTGGTATTACAACACAAGGCCGCCATGACTCATGGCCTTAATAGTTTGTATGTAGGAATGAAGGGCAATAGATTTCAAGGTTCAGAGGTCACCATGACTTGTGGTCAAGCAACCAAGACCTCGCCATGACTCATGGTCAAGGCAAATCAATTTAGGAGGCCGAGGTCAACTAGAAGGTAGTTGTAGTAGCCACCGTGACCTGACCACAACCCGTGGTTAGACCACCATTGTCATTGTCAGAGATCAACAGTGTAAGACTAACTTGAATGACAAACAAAGTGCCTAGGAATCTAGCCTCAATGGCAAAGCATAACTCACAGATTCATCGGTATTGCTGGATGTTGCCTAGGATGTCTGTTGTTGAGATCTGTCTCCTACTTATTGATTGGCATTGTTGGAGCAATATCTTGGTGAGGAGCTCTTGCGAATTTTCTACAAAATTCTTAATCTCTATTACTGGATTGATGACCAACAAAATAAAAAACAACTATATACATCTATGTCAATTTGACAGCTCCTAGCTATATGTTGCAAATCTGGTTTCAGATGACTATGATATTGGTCTTGATCACCACATCGATTTTTGACAATATGCTGGAACTTGATTTCAATTCTTATTACCAAGATCGATGCCCTGCAATATGTCCTGACATGCAAATTTTGAAATGCTTGAAATATGCCCGATTCAAGGGCAAATGACCTTTAATTCTTCTCAAATCTCGATTGCATAATTAAATTGAACCAGAGATCACAATAGACATTCCAAATCTGTCATATAATGAGATATATGATAGCATGGAACTTGAATTCATGACATGAACTTCAAATAACTTGAAAGAATGACATTCTTGAGAGAACTTAACAACAACTCTATTCTTTAATGGATTTAGATCTAGAATCTAGGTGTTTAGAACTATCACATGCATATATCATCCAAAGCAATTAAGCTTATAACATTCAATTTCTTGTTGTAACTTGTGAGAAATGGGAGATTATGGAAACACCCTAAGAAAATTACCCAAAACCTCCTTGAATGAGCTTGCAAACACAAATCAAACTTGTAAATTGCAAATTCTCAACGTACAATACTTCCTAGCAAAGGAATTGATGAAATTGTTGTGTGAATCATAGATCTAAAGCATCAAACACTGGAAAGAGGAATAGAGAGAGCAGATGGAGGTGGAGAGTGGGATGGGTAGGGGGAGTATCTTGGGCAATGGCGTGGTGTTCGTTTCAGGCGTTGTTGGTGTGGTTGAGCACGTGGTGGGAGGAGTGTTTGGGGGACTGTTGGAGGGTAGCTACTCGAGGTTGCTGGAGGAAGAGGTTGCGGGGTAGGAGTTGGTTGTGGCCAAGGCTTGGGGTGATGTTGCTGTCGGGGGTAGGGGATCTTATGCAGCTGTGGCCAAACATGCTCTGTTAGGTTCAGTGCTTGTGTGAGTTTTTTTGGATGGGCAGAGTGGCCTTGCGGCTGGGCCATGGATGCCAAGTGTTGGTGTTGTTGTCAAGGTTTCATGCCAAGGGGTAGGCCTTCAGTTGAAGATGCATGCACCAGTTCCTGAAGGGGTGCAAGTGATGCGGTGTAGCCTCATTGGACGTTTCATCTTTGCGGGCGCTAGGCTCAGCTTGGAAGCTGTCAAGCATTGGATTGTTTTAGCTTGGAAGTTGGGAGGAGTGGAAGTTTGCCTGTTCTTTGGTGATTTTTGTTTGTTTGTTTTCCCTAACTTGGATGCTCGGGATTGGGTCTTGTTGGGGGGATCTAGGTTCTTTGGGGTTTGGGGGTTAGTGCTTACGCCATGGTGGGTTGGGGCACATCGTGAATCTAACTTGTTCTAACGTGCTCCAGTTTGGGTTCGTGTCCTAGGTGTGCCATGGGAGTTTTGGGGGTCGAAGTTTCTACAGATGCTTGTTGGGTTTTTTGGGGAATTTATTCCTTTTGATAAATTTACCATGTCGATGGAACAGATGACTTATGTTCATTTTTGTGGTTGGCGGCCTCTTTCCTTAGAGGATCTGGTTACAAAAATCATGCTTGAGCTTCCCATGGGGTGGAGTGCCTTACTGTTTAGTATGAAAATTTGAACATGCAACCTCCCCCTAGAAAGAAATCTACTTAGGGTTGCATTGTTTGTGGTAAGGGGAACCAAAAGACAATGGATTATAGAGTTAAAGGTAAAGAACAAGGCGTGCAATAGGCTAGGGTGAGAGGGGGAGTGGGTAAGGCTAGACATCAGAAGTAGTCTGAGTTCATTTTTTTGGCTCCTCCTAGATGGGGTGGGGGTGAGGTTGGGCGGCAGAAGTAGTTTGCTCTCATTTTTCCAGCTCCTTCGGTTTCAGTTTCTATCCAGTAGTGTTCCCCTAAGCAGGGATGGGTTGCGGGTTTGATTTGTTCCTCTTCCCCACCTAAACAGGACATGGTTGTGTCCCCCATGAATCATTTCTCCATGTTGCAAACCTTGGATGAGGGGGAGTGCACATTGTCGTTAGCAAGGGTGAAGTCATCACCTTTCTGTGCCCTGATTCTAATGGATTAGGTTTCGGCTAAGAGGGGATCTTCCAAACCCCCCATGGAACCTGTTTTGGTGGCAACAGAGCGAGAGGAGGCTGTGGGTTTTGAAGTGTTGGCCAGTCCTTGGATAGCAAGCTGCCCCTCTACTTCGGAGTTGAGGATCAAGAGGACTCAACAAGAGAGACAACCTTGAAAGGGGTTTATGAGAAATGGTTCACCAATAAACTGTGAATATCATTTCCTAGAATTGTAGGGGACAAGGTACCCCTTACAAAAGAAGTGCCTTGAAGGAATTAGTTTATCACTGAAAAGTGAATCTTCTGCGCCTACAAGAAACCAAGTTGGCAAGAGCATAGAAACAAATTTTGGGGTAGGTTGGGTGGTAGACGACCTTTGTGGATTCTTTTGGGAAGTTGGGGGGTTTATCTATTCTCTCTTGAGTTACTATGTAGTTGCTTGAAGCCTCATGATGGGGCATTTAAGTTCTCTTAGTGGACCAAAATATTTGGGTGATGAACTTCTATGGACCATAGGATCCTGAAGTGTGCCTGATGGAACTCCGTAGGATTGTGTTGAAGATCCTGAACAAGTCTACTTGGATGATCATTGGGGATTTCAATCAGAGGATGATCCCTTGTGAATAGACTAGAAATGATTCTGCACCTCCTCCTAGAAGTCAAGGAGTCTTCAAGTTCCTTAAAGATTTTAATCTGGTGGATCTGCAACTCACAAGTTGTTAGTTTACTTGGAGTAATAGATGGAAAGGAAAGGATTGTGTTATGTCTTGAATTGATAGGGTGTGGATCAGTTTTGCTTTGCTGTTGAAGTAGGAGATATGTGTGTAGTGGTTAGAGCGAAGGGCTTCCAATCACATGCCCTTGCTCTGTTCTCTTTGCACTAATGTTTTTGTAGGCCTTAGCCATTTCGATTGGAGAGAGTGTGGCTAACCAAGCCTTGGTTGGACTTGGTTTATGATGTTTGGAGAGAGTATTTGAGCTGTATGGATCCCAGAAATTTCCTGAAACAAGCACTATCCACCTTGAAGCAATGAATCAGAGACTGACAAAAAGGTGAGAAGTATGCTTTTAAGGAAATTAGAGAAGAGTTGTCAGTCAAGTTGCGAGGATTCAAGACTTGCAAGAGCAAGGACAATTGTTGAAGCAAGAGGAGCTTGTGGTTCTTTTGGAGCTATAGCAGTTGTCGGCTGAGGAGGAACAATACTAGGAGTGTAGTTGTACGAAGTGGCTACAAGACAATGGTCGTGATACAAAGTTTTTCTTTGTGGTTGCTAAGGCCAATGCAGCATCAAAGAAGATTCATGGTCCTTAGCAAGGGGACTGGATGATTACTAATGCCCATGATGTGGTTGCTACTTTGTAGGAGTATTGGGCAAAAATTTGGTCAAGGGGAGATGTATCCCCTTTCTTTGTCCACATCAACAAGGTAATAATGCCATCGCAAAACAATAGTTTATTGGCTCCCATTACTAAGCAGGAAATCTTGCAGGCCCTCAGATCTATGCATTCCATTAGAGCCCCTAGACTGGATGGATGACCGGTGGAATTTTTTAAACTATTTTTTGACATAGTTGGGGATAACTTGTTGGATGCCTTTAATTTGATGCTCCAGTGGGGACAAGTGAGGCATGATATTAATTGCTCTAGGATTGTTCAGATTCTAAAAGTGGATAATCCTACAGGGCCTAGGCACTTTCACTTGATTGGGGTTTGTAACACTCTCCTCCGTGTGTTTACCAAGATTTTAGTGGTTAGGTTACAACCTCTTATGCTAGTCCTGGTTGGATCTCAGCAAACGGGTTACATCAAAGGTAGGTCCATATAGGACTAGATCCAATTATTCCAAGAAATCATGCATTCGTTAAAGCGGGAGAATTTTCTAGGTATGTGTCTTTAAGCTTGACATAGTTAAGGCTTATGATACAGTTTCTTGGAAGGCGCTAAAAGAGATCATGCTTCATAAAGGCCTTCATCTGAAATTCGTGGAACTCTGCATTCATATTTAGAAATCTAGTGCTTACTCTTTTGAAATAAATGGAAACCATTGGGGTTTTTCCTCCCCTCAAAGGGGGTTACACCAAGGGGATCCTGTATTGCCATATCTATTTATTATTGTTATGGATACTATGAATTTGTAATGCAAATCAGAAGGGGTCTGAGGTCTCAAGATTGGGGAGGTTACTTGTATTGCTGAACATTATGTGGATGATATTGTTATTTTCACTTGGGGAGATATTGCTCAAGCAAATGTGATCATGTGGGCCTTGAACATGATGTCTCAGGAGATTGGTTTGACGGTTGATTGGGGGAAGTCTACCGCTCATTTGTCTACACGATTATTCGGGTAAGAAGTATTATCTATTGTAACCTTGGCATCCTGCAGGGTATAGATCATGATACATATTTGGGACTTCCCATTTTTAATTGGCATAGAAAAGTAACATGGGCCAAGCTTATTCAAAAACTTCAGGTGAGGATTCAGCACTAGACTAACCATTTTTTTACAAGGAAAGGATGAATCCTCTTGGCGATTACAGTTTTATTTGCCATTACCCAGTATATTTTATCCCTAGCTATTCCTCCACAAGGGGTGATTGATAGGGTTGATCAAATTATCCATAACTTTGTTTGGTCGGACAACAAGGGAGGACATCATATGTGCCTCGTTTCATAGGACAAAGTGGTGCACCCAACTTGTGCAGACGGTCTTGGTATTGTCAAATTCCATGATGTGCTTTTAATGGGTTACTAATGGCTAATGAATCATATCTTAAATGGTGACCTGGGTAGATCTTGGAATTTAATTATGTGGCATAAATACACTCTTTGGGAGGCAGGACCTTGTGATTCTCAGGCTTGGCGTGGTATTTGTACCATGATTTAGATGTTACAACCTTTGGGTTTGTTGGGGGCCCTGCCACATCACTTATTACATTCTCGTTTTCCCATTGTGGTTGGCTGGCAGCAGATTTGGTAGGGCCATTTGCCAAAGCAAGTTGAATGCTTTCTATGGTTGTTAGCCCAATGGGCTATGCTGGTCTGGGGACTGCTATGGGGGTAGGGTTTACAAATCTCCGCCATCTGTCCACTCTACAGCACGACAAAGGAAACAATGGTGCATTTTGTTTCCCAATGCACAGTGATGAGTGTGGTTTGGGCGGTGGTAGCTACAAGATGTCAATTTTGAGGGGATTGCCTAGTTGGTGCCATTCTTTGGGCTGTATGGAAGGCTTGGAATGCCCTTGTTTTTTGTAATGAGCCTCTTCCAGCTTCGACCTATTTATTTCAAAAGGCTTTGTGGTTATAGAGGGAGGTCACGACTGCCATGGGATAGATGCCCACTTTTGAATCGGATTGCCAGAAATTCCGAAACAACCAGCAGCTGTGGGTGTTGGTGCAGAGGGTGGGTTGGGATGATGTTCTTCTGCAACTTGTGGATGATTCAGAGCTCTCTGATGCGTCGTTCTTCTCACATTGGAGGGGAGATGTCACCACTTTTAGGTGGTTGCGAATTATACTGATGGAGCATGATATTGTCAAATACCTAGGGATTACGTTGGATGGAGAGACGATTCTGCCATTAGGTCATGACTTGTAGGATGTGGAGGGCTTTTTCCAGGGTGTGGTGTCGAAAACAGCCAATGGCCAAGTTCCAAAATCTGCTTTGTTGGAACTGTGGTAGGAAGTGGTAGAGCTTGTTGAGTGCTTTTTCGTCTAGTTTGGGAATGCTTGGAATCACCAAGGTTCCCATTTCTCTTTCTTGCATTGTCTACAATTGGTGTCTAGTTAATTTGCCAAAATTTTTCTTGGCTGTTCTTAGGAAAGGAAAATGGGGGTGCCATTCTGGCCTAATCTTGGCCTTATGGAAATCGAGCAAGCCTTTTTCCCTTGTGTTGTCCCGCCTAGTGGGAAAGTTTTATTCACACCGAAGGCCTTCGATGGAGGGGGAGTCTTCTTCGTCTGTTCTTCAAGGGTTAGGGGTTAGAGAATTTGGGTGGTCTCTTGTTGGGGTTGTGGATCTAGATTAAGGGTCCTTCTTTGAACTACCGCAGTAGGATCAAGTTCGGCTCCTTGAAGAGTAGATACGATGTGAGCTTCAGGCTAACTTTCAGGTGGATTTGCAGCGTGCGGTGGAGGAGACGTGGTCTTAGGAGCAGTTGTGCTGGACAAAGGAGATGTCCAAGTGGGAGGAAGTAGTGTAGGCTTGGTTGCAGGAGTTGGAGCAGCAAGCTTTGGAGGTGGCAAAGCAGGAATAGTGCAAGCGGGAGTTGCAAGAGGCCTTGCTCCACAGTACCTTGGAGGAAGAGTTGTGGATGCAGATCTAGGAGGATCTACGTTGTGGAGCTACAGATTGTGCTTAGAGGGAAAGGATGGAGGAGGCTCCGAGGGCTAAATTGGAGTAGCAAGAAGAACAACTGCTGACCTAGTAGTTGAACACCCATTCTATCAACATTTGTAGGTGGTTCTATTCTAGGCGTTGTCCTTATGAGGTTATGGAGATCGGCTACCAAGTTTCTTAGCCTAATCTTTGTTGGCACATCTGGAGGGTTTCAGTGAGTTTCCATCTAGACAAAGTTGGATCAATGAGTGAACAGAGAAAATAGGAACAAACGTTCAAAGAGTTTTAGGAGGTGGTTGGTTTTGTGGTCATAGAAAAGTACAGGGATGTGCTTGATTCTCTACATAGAAGGCTTCGAGTAGGTTATCCTTGCTATGCTTGCTCTACCATATGACTGGTCTTTTTAGAATGGTTCATGGGTGCCTTGTTTGGGTAGTGAGTTTTGTTTGCTTTGGCTTTGAATGTGCTAACATGATGGCCCAAGGGGGGTGGGCTAGTTTTTTGTGGGGATGTTTTAAAAATTTGTTTTCGTTCTATGGTTTAATTGTCCTGTTTGTGAGGTGCTGCTAATTTGTCTATTCTTGTTTTGTGGGTTGTTTTCCCCTTCTCATTTTGAGGGGGGTTATACCCCCATCCCCTACGTTTTGTGAGGTGCTGCTAATTTGTCTATTCTTGTTTTGTGGTAGTTGCGGTGGGTGAAACTTCGGAACGAGGTCCAAAGGGAGGTGATTTCTCGATGGCTCTAGGATTTGTGATGGATGGAAGCGGTGCTTACGGAACATTGGACAGGCCTGGTGTAGCTCATTGAAGAGAACAACTGAAGGTTGGTGCTTCGGCCCAGTATAATGGACATGCAGCTTGCGGTTGATACAAGGGCATCCATGACCTTCGCCGAATTGAAGAGCAGGGCATCAGCACCCAAGTCGGACAAGATTGTGGGGGGTGGCAGATTAGGCCTAGACACAGATACTTAATGGTTGCTCGGCCGGGGTGGGGTTGGAGGCCCTTGTGGGGTGAGTGCTGCTCGTTTTTTGTTCCTATTGGGGTTGCGTTGTGGCTTCGGTCAAGTTGTGGGGATGCAGGGTTTTAGAAGTGGGGCATGGGTTTTTGGCCCAGGTCATTGGTAGGGGGCATTTTGATCCAAATGTCTTGTTTTGTTCTAGGGCATGGGGTCGCTGACCCACGCTGTCCAATTGTACAGCCTTTTTTTTTGGATTAATATAACTCGATTGTTTTTCCAAAAAACTTTGAAAACTAAAAGCATTACATGACTCAAAATTAAAACATTGATGTGGAGCTCCCTTTGATTCCACAATCCAAGCTCTCTCAAACCCGAAAACAAGATAGATTTGCATTGCATTTTTATTTTTCTACTCATGTTTTACATTTTCTAAGTCCCTAGGTGATCTACCACATTGTCCAGGGTATCCTAAATGCACCGAAATGGAACAAATAAATCTATCTTGCACACAAATAGCACTGTAAACTTTATTAAAGAAAAGACTAAACTTTATTCTTGCTCAAGGGAAAATGAGTACAAGCACAAGGAAGTACTCTAACTCCCAATGACATGCAAGTAATCCAATCAAATCCTCACTCCACACTCAAAGCAAACATTCACTCACAACACTCAAGGAGGACTCATAAGTCTCTCAAGGAGGATGGCTAGACAATTAGCCTCTCAACTTTCTCTCTTCTCACACTCACTCTTCATCCTTGCACTCCCTCGTTCTATCTCTTTGGCCTTAGATGCCTATTTATACTTTTTCTAGTGACCTTTCATCTCTTTGCCGTCTAAATACAAAAATTTGCCCGTTAGAATCTGCCATAAAACATCTTATCACTAGACAAGATGTCTTTAGATGAGAAGACATCTTTTTAGAGTGCAAATGAGTTACAGAGTAGACATCTTGGATCTAGAGTAGATGTCTTTCTAGGTATGTTTATTAAACTAGACATAGCTAAGGCATATGACTCTTTGGAATGGTTGGCTTTACAACGTATTATGTTGGCTAAAGTTTTGGTTAGCTTTACAACATGTCACTAAAGGTGGTTGACTTGATTTTATGTCTTGGACTTGCACTCTTTCATATTCTCATTTTGAAACCTTTTCCATGACACCATATGATGAGGACATCAATCCACCTCTTTGATATACTTTGTATCCTTAGTGCCCTTTTGAGATGTAGGAGTTGAATAATTGTATTTGGTTTTCAGTTCAAAGTCATTTGTGATGTTTTCATGGGTTGGGTAGGCAATTGTGAGTCACAAAAGGCCATAGTCTAGACACTACGAGTTGTCGTCTACTACAATTTGCTGTCCAAGAGTAAAATCCTCATGTTTAATATATTTTGTGGAGTGTGAGGTTGATGTGAGTGTAGTTTGGTCATAGTCAACTTGCAATTTTGAGAAAAATGGTGACTGGATGGTTTACTAGTGCAACTAGCTATGAGTCATAGTTCATCACAGTCTATGAGATGCGAGTTGTTGTGACCTGTAGGCACACACCATCTCTAGTGGTAGGAAATTAGTGCATTTTACCAGTGTGAAGGGTTGTGAGCCACAGTCCTGTCATAGTTTGAGAGATGCGAGTTGTTGTGACTTGTAGACACTTGTAGTCTTGAAAAAAATTAAAATTTTGAAAGATGAATTCTTGTGGGCAGATGAATGGTCACTTGAGCCTATATAAAGACTAGGCATGCTTTTAAAGTGGAGATACCCTATCTATCATAGTATTAGAAACTGTTTTGAGAGAAGAGTGTTTCAATTGTGGCGTCTCTTGGTATTTGCTCATCTTGAGCATTGACTTGATTATTGTGAGAGTAAGAGAGGGTTGTCTTGGGTCTTGTTTCCGATCCTTGTTTGTGTTGTACTTCTAGCAATTTGTATTCTGATTTGGCATGAATAAAGGAATTCTGTCTTTCTTGTTCAAGCTTTGAGTCCTTGAGCTCTTGAATTCCTTGAGTTTTCAAGGCAATTTGGGTTTGAATTGGGTATAGGGTTTCAGATCCTTACCACCTTATGACTTGATTTCTAAGAAGAATTGTTGCTAATGAAGCATTACTACATATTAATTATTGATAAATTTACAAGTGACATGTTGCTAAGGAAAGAAGGAACAAAGGTGGATATTATGTTTAAATATTTTATGTTTGTTATTTTTCTGCAATGTGAGATCAAGAGGAATTGAACATGAGATTTGGCAAAATCAGAATTTTAAAATATTGAAAGTTAGAAATCAGGAAATCAAACTTGCAACCTGTTAGAATATATATATTTTAATTGTTAAGAGTGATCATGGAAAGAATTGAACTCATGACTATGTGGTGTGGAAAAGGTTTTATTTATTTAAAAAAAAGAGAAAAAGAACAATTTTCAATAAAGAATTAGTTACAAGAAACAATTCATCATTTCTTGAATTCTACTAGTAATTCTAAAGAGAGGAGAGTGGTAAGAGGAAAAAAAATTAAAGAAAAGGGCAAGTGTGTGCATATAAAAAGAAAGGAGAGCTGAATCACAGGGAAGGATGGCTGAAAATAAGCAACAATAAAGAAGGCTGTGGCTGAAACAGAAGATCAATAACAATGGAAGAAGATTATGGCTGAAGCAGGAAATGAACAACAATAAAAAGAAGATTGTGGTTGAAGCAACAAATGAATAACAACAAAGAGAAGATTATGTCTGAAGCAACCAATGAACAACAACAAAAAGAAGACTGTGGCTGAAGTAGAAGATCAATGACAACAAAATAAAATTGTTGCTGAAGCAATAAATGAGCAATAACAAAAAGAGCATTGTGGGTGATATAGCAAATGAACAACAGTAAAAGAAGATTGTAGATGAAGCATCAAATAAACAACAAGAAGAGAAGACTGGTTGAAACCAACAAAAAAGGGGATAGCAACAAGGAAAGATTGTGGCTGCTACATAAGATAACAAATTAAAAGGAAATTTGAGCTGAGTAAAAATTCAAAATTGTAATTAATTGTTCTTGGTAAGCAAGAAATCTGAGCAAGAAGGTAAGATGAATCATCTCTGTTTGAAATGGGGTGGTACAAAAGTTTCCAAAATAAGCAGTACTAGCGTGTGAAGCCTATCTAGTCTCTAGGTATCTGACTCTCTGCAAGAAGGTAACATGAAGGATGCCCAGAGAAATAGCATAATCAAGTGGTTTCTCAAAATTGGTTAGTGTTTGCTTAGAAGAGTGCTGCATTGTTAAATTTTGATCCAGACTTTACAAATTAGTGTAGCTGTCATATTGTTCAGACGTACCCATAAAAAGTTTCTGATTTATGTTTTCTTTTAAGCATTGCAATGTTTATGCTTCTAGTCTCTTGGGTGCGTTAATTTCTATAAATGTGTTATTGTTGTGATTATCCAGATCATTGATGCAAGTGAAGAGGAGAAAAAGTTAATATTCTCTGAAAAGACTGCTCTTTTGTCAAAATTTGCTGATCAAACAAAGCTGGGCGATGTGTTTAAAGGGAAAGTCACTGCTGTAACAAACTTTGGTGCTTTTATAGATGTGCCTTCCCCTGATGGTTTGTGACCTTGAAAGAACCAAAAATTAAATTAATCTACATTTGTTTCAGTGTATATTTTCCCTTTCTTAAGGACATGACAAATGTTTAAGACTCTGTAGTTTCTTTTTTGCAAATTAATCAACCTCAATTGAAAATCTAATTTAGTATACCCTTGTTTCTGTTTTCGTTTACTGATGTTTAATAGATATCACAGACACTGGGAAAAACTAATCCGTGTAGCTATTTGATTCTGGCAGGTAGTTTTCAGGTTAATGGAATGGTTCATGTTTCAGAGATTTCATGGGATCTGGTTCAAGATGCACGAGATGTTTTAAAGAAAGGGCTTGAGGTTCAAGTTAAAGTCATACAAATTGATTTGTAAGTTGTTTTGTTTAAATGAAGTGTTTTTAAGTACCTAAGGTTAATATTTTTTCATTTATTTACTGATGAATTTTTTACTGATATTCTTCTTCTGGAAGCAGAAACTTTCTGCAAGCTTGACCCATTTGTTGTCATCCAATCTCCACCCACTGTATTACTGTTGTATTTGAATCATACTTCTAAAGATTGGATTGGATTGCAGATCATTTTCTCATTCCTAAGATTTCAAATCGTGGAATGTGATTCAGAATCTTGTGGAATCATAATATTAAAAAGTATTACAAAATATCGAATTATTATTCATTTTCAAAAGTACATGGAATTAAGGAGACAGAAAATTGAAAATCCATAAAAAGTTAATGTTTTCAACTTTAAAATAGAAATTTCTATATACATATTAATGTAACAATATTGTATCAAGCATGAACGTCAACATAAATTCATTGGTTATATTCCTATATATATTACAAAAGGTTTCAATGTAAGCTACACTGTAGGTTTCTTCACTGTAGGTTTCTTCTTTGTGCTACACTGCAGTATTCACTATTCACTGTCAACTAAAATTAATGAGATGAAGAATGTCTGAAATCAACTGCTGAAGTGATTCAAAATGAGTTGAAGAAGCATTGCTAAACCCCCCAAGAATGTGTTGTGTTTTAAATGTGTTGGTCCTTGCAAAAAAATGTACACTCAAATTACCTAGAACCTTGAAAATATTGATGACACATATTTAGAAATTTTTATGCTCAATTTTTCTAATTTTATAGGTGTATTGAGTTACAAATTTTGTTTTGTGGAGGGTGGTTTAAAGTTTAAAGAAATATTTAATGTTAGAAAGTGTAAACTTCTAGTTGGTGTTTTCAAAGATTTTAGAATCATCTGAAATCACTTGGAATCATCTGGAATCATGGTTTTGAACTGGATCATGATTTAGAATTGTTTGGAATCATTATTCTGAAGTAGATTACGATCCAAAACCTATGATTCCTTGAGGCTCAGGCCTTGCTCGCATGCAGTGGAGACCTAGTGCCCATTGGGACCCCAACTTTTTCTCTCAGGCGCTGATTTGGATCAGGGTCTCAGGGCTCTCTTGGGAGCTTTGGACACCTGAGTTTATTGAGTTGTTTGCTGCTTTCTTTGGGGAATTCATAGCATTGGATAGGTTTACCACTTCTTGGAGCGAATGGGATTCACTCGCTTTTGTGTTTGGCAGTCTTTAATGCCTACAGACCTCCTCAAGGATGTTGTTGTGGCATTGTCCTCGGGGGATGAGCATATCTCCATGGAATATGAAAACTTACTGATAGAGACTCTAGAATCAAATCCAACAAAAGGGCCTTGGCCACATCACAAAGGCCTGTTGGGCCAAAAGGGGTGAGGTTGCTAAATCAGACAAGGAGGATGGTTGGATGAAGGTGAGACAGAAAGGCTAGGTGGGGGGTCATGTGCTGCACGCAGGGGGTGTGGTGCCTGTTGGGAATGTTGTTAGTCCCAAGGCTCCAGTGCACAAGGTGTTTTTGAAGCTTGTCCCTTTGTCATTAGCCTTAATGGCAAAGTAGGATGGAGGTATTGGTGTGTCAGCTAGCTCGAGGCCTGAGGGTGGCTTTGCCATGCCTCTTGAGCTGGCTTCACCTTGGGAGGAGATGTTCCCTGTGAGGGATTGGGCCTTAGTGGTTCAAGTTGTTGGTCGTTCTGGGGTGGGTGATGAGGCCTTGCCTAGTCCTAGTAGTGGAGGGGGATTTTGGGTCTCCATGGAGTCCACAAAGATTGGGCAGCTGTCTATTCCCTTGGTGCGTAATCGCCAAACCTAGATGGAAATTGACTTGGGTATTTAGTTGACTTTGAAAGAAGTCTATTGGAAACACAATAAAGGTAGCCAATGAAGATTATGACTTGGAATTGCAGGGGGTAGGGCACCTCCTATAAGCAACATGTCTTGAAAGAAATTGTGGATAGTGATGGTTGTGATGTGGTATGTTTACAAGAAACCAAGCTCTTGAGTCAAGAATTTAGTTTTTTGAATTGGGAAGGGTGGTAGGTGCATCAAGTTGCTTGCTGGTGGCGAGCTGGTGGTTTTTCTCTATTATCCAAGGTCCCCTTTCATCTGGTTGATGCTTCTACTTGAAGTATTATTGTTCACTTGCCATTGTCTAGGTACTGGCTCACCAACTTCTATGGGGAGTAGGTGTGGGAGAGATGGCTTAGTGAGCTTGAAAGAGTTGCTGTGCTTGTTCCAAATATGCAGTAGTGGATCATTTTGGGGGATTTTAACCAATGTCTTCATGCTTGGAAAAAGACCCCCCACCGGGGAGGGGGGGTGGGGGGGTGTTGTTGCGGTTCCTAAATTGGAATGGACATTTTTGCAAGTTTCCTCCTCTGTCTAGGTCATCTTTGGCTTTGCTAGGATGTCTCCTGTGAAAACCTAGCTTTCAAGGGAGGTGTCTATTGTTTTTGGTAGACGTCTACTCTGGTCTTGGGACACCTACACTTTAGGGGAGATGTCTCTGGGGAGACGTTTATCCTATAGGTGCCAAAAATAAAAATGCTCATTTTGATGCTGGGAGCTTTTGGATGCCTCCAAACAAGTCCCCATAGACCTTGTAACCTCCTAAACTCATCAAAATGAGCCAAAAACACTTTGAAACATGCCAAAACATGCAAGAATCATCCTTAACAAAATCAACACAAAAAGACACATGACATGTAGGGTAGAATAAGGGATCGGAAGAGGTGTTCCTACACTAGCTCTCCCACCCTTAAAAATGTCATGCTTCATGACCTTTCACAAGTTGGAAGGCACCATGCCTCCATGACTGAAGGCCATCACAATAATCATGACTCAATGCACATTACAAACACTAGAATGAATATCATATGAGGTTTTTGTTTTGAGCTTCCTTTGCTCATGTGGGCTTGTCCTCACGTCTCACCATGCTTCCTTCATCTGAGCATCTCCTTGGAATGCTTCCCTTGCATACCCATGATGACTCAAACCCGCAACAAATAAATAATAAGAAAAAGAAAAAGGATTAGGATTTCTTAATTCAACAATTTTCTTCTCTTCTTCACCTTCTTCTTCTTGGTGTTTGGAAGACTACCACTTAGCTTCCTTTTATCACCACCATGTAGGTTGTCTTCATGTTGCACTTCCATTTTACAGTCAAGATAATCAAATCCATCAACACACTTTACAAATTTATCATTGCTATAATCAATAGCAAGCATCTCTAAATTCTGGAAAATCATATCATTATCAATGTCTTCACTTACATCAATAATGACCTTCTCACAATGATTGTTCCAATAGCCATCATCATTAAACAAATTACCATTATTAGTCTTCCTCTTAGTAACAATGGCATCAAAAGCCACAACATGACTCTCAATCCCATTACAATCACCACAATGATCATGATGCTCATCATTACCATTGAACAAACCACTACCAAGATGAAGTGAAATACTAAAATCCATTGCACTAGCTTCAACATGAGAGACATTACTACCATCAACAAGGTCAAGCTCACTCTTAGTTACCTCTTCATGGCTTCTCCCATTGACCTTTGGTTCAACTTGATCTTCAACATGTGGCTGTCCAATCTCATCAAAGCTTGAAGGTTCAAGATTCCAAATAGGAGTTCCCAATTCCAATGGCTTCTCCTCTTCAAAGGAATCATCAACAAGCTCTTCATCCCACTTTGGAGGTAGCAACTCAAAAGGTAAACTTTCCTCCATAGTTTAACATTAGTTTCATCAAAAACATCATTAAAGCAATTATTCTTCCATATACCTTGGTTAGAAGACTCACCTCTCTCCCATGAGATAGTCTCAACTTGACTTAGAATCTCCTTTCCCTTGCCATAAGGTGTAGAACAATTGCAAAAAGAATAAGTATCATACCTTCTAGTGTTGCCTTGATCCTCCTTGAAGAAGTCCCTTGATCTTTGCCACTCTTTTGGCTTTGACCCTTCACCTCCCATGACCTATGAGGTAGGAACTCTCCTTCATCAGTGGCATACACCATCTTGGACTTTGAAGATCTCTTGGTCTCCTTGATGAAGCTCTTGGTTCCCTTCCCCTGAGTATTGAGCACTTCTTTGCCCAATAAGAGATACTTGAGAACTCCTTTTCTCATTTATCTCTACTTCACCAGACCTTTCATCTTCCCTTCCTTCTTGATGGCTAGAAGATATTCTCAATTCTCTGCAAAATATTTTCCATGTTAATCTTGAATTTCTTCATCTCTCTTTGAAGTTTCTACAAAATCTTGATGCTTGTGGACCTTTACTTTGGGAAGAACTTCTTGCATTTCAGCCACAAAATCCTTAAAGGAGTCCTTAAACTCTTGAAGCTCTTGTCTAAGCTCTTGATATGTCTACTTCTTTGGAGTCATACCTAAAGCAATAAGAATGACATCCAATAGCAAATACACAAATATCCACAACAATGTTCTTTACATCAAAGAAAATACCAAACTTCAACATAAAAGCATGGAAACCTCTAAACCTTATCTTTGATACCAATCTAGTGCAGGGGGTTGCACCTTGATAAACCCCAATAGGACCCAATCCACAACTTCCAAGCAAATCTAGCTTAGAAAATAAGAATAACATAATAAAATGGAGAAAAATTTCCCTTATATTAAGATAATTCTCAAAATACATAAAAAATACATCAAAGATGAGGGCCCAAGCTCAACTCATAACTCTCCCAAGGATCTTAGAAGCCACACTATGTCCTCTTTTAATCCTCAATTGCTCACCATGGAGCCCTAGCTCAAGACAAGACACTTATAGGACATTATCCTAACCTCTTTGAAGTGCTCTCCCTTGCCTCTCACTCAACTTCCTTGCACAAGCTCTCTTCCCTCAAGAGCTCTCTCCCTTGTCCTCTATTGGGATGTTTGGCCTCCAACATTTGCACTTCGGCCCTTGGCACTTCGACAATAACAATGGTGGATTACATCAATATTTATAAGCAACTGGACAATTAAAACCCTAGAAACCTTTTCTCAACTCAACTTGAGGTTCTTTAGATGTTTCCCAAGTCTTCTCACCTTCTCCTTGGCTGTTTCCATCTTGCTTTGGCTATTTCCCAAATTGGAACAGGCATTTTCGGAAGTTTCCCCATGCATCTAGGTTGTCTCTGGCTTTGCTAGAACCTCTTTTGCAAAAACCTAGTTTTCAGGAGAGATGCCTATTGTTTTTGGTAGACGTCTACTCTGGTCTTGGGACGTCTACACTTTAGGGAAGACGTCTCTAGGGAGACGTCTATCCTGTAGGTGCCAAAAATAAAAATGCTTGTTTTGATGCTGGGAACCTTTAGATGCCTCCAAACAAATCCCCATAGACCTTGTAACCTCCTAAACTCATCAAGATGAGCCAAAAACACTTCAAAACATGCCAAAACATCCAAGAATCATCCTCAACAAAATCAACACAAAAAGACACATAGCATGTAGGGTAGAACAAGGGATTAGAAGAGGTGTCCCTACACCAACAAAGTATAGGAAGGAATGGGAGGAAATGTGGAGAAGACATTTGGAGGAGAGGCTTTCTCTGAAAGTTTAGTTGCGGGTTGTAGAAATTGAAAATGAGTTTAGGCAAACTTGGGCTTGTTGGTGACAACTTAGGATTTGGAGGTTAGGTTTAAGTGGGAGAATAGGCAAAGATAGCAATCGCTAGAGACTGAGCTTTGTTTTAGCTTGAATCCTAGATGAGGCACCTTATCAAAGTAGAATTGGTATAGGAGTTGGGAGACACATTGTGGTGAGAAGGATGCCATAGAAAAGAGGGTAAGTTGGAGGAGCATGAGAAGATGTAGAGGCGACTAAAGGAATAGTTTGTGGAGCATGTCAAAGATCCCCCCAAAAGTAGGGAATGTCCTTATTTGATGATGGGGATTAACTGCTACACCTCCTGGAATGATCTCATAACCTTCTTTTGGCATTTTGCGCACACGTGTCATTTGGATAAGATGGCATGAATAACCAAGTATGAGAAGCAAAACTGATCAAGGAAATACCAAGCTTTTTGGTACGTCATTGACTTTTTCAATTCCAAGAAGGATATGGACACTTTGAATAGGGTTCATCATGGCGTGAGGCATTGATGTGGTTGCCTTCACTTGCCTTTCCCAAATCATGCCATCATTTGTTAAGTTTGTTAAAGGTGTTTCATTGTGATTTTTGGGCTTTTTGGGATACTGGGATTATGAGGAGAGAGCTAACTGATATTATAATGGCTAAAACCAATTCTTGATCTGTTTGTTGCTTTCATGTTGTATGTATTTTGTGGCTGGGTGTTGGGAGCTTCCTCCCCGTTTTTGGTTGGGAATCCCCTACACTGTTGGGGTGATTCTCCCTTTTGTTTTTGATTGTACAATGTACATTTTTATATCATAATTTAATCCTGACCTTTTTTTCAAAGCAAAAAAATCTATTCAATTGAAGTGCAACACATACAATACAAAATCATTTCAATTTAACTCTTCTAACTTGAAATAATATAACGCACACCACTAACATCTAATCAAACTATCCAATTTGCCAACAATAGAGAATAAAGAAATCAACTATATTTAATAGTTGTCTAATGTCACTAACATTTAATAACTATAAAAAAACTTTTAATAACTATAAATTAATATCCTAGATTTCCTCCATTCCATTGTACTCATAGAAAGATAACAAATTTAGACTTGAGAAGGTATACAAATAAGAATCAAAATTCAAATCCAAAAATTAAACATTCAAGGGGCTCATCAAGCCAATTTTTATCTAAAAATCAAGAATTCAACAATTCTGTAAATTTTGGAAAATCATAAAATAGACATGGGCCCAAGGATACTCTCATTTTGGCTGGTAGTACTAATCCTCATATTAGGGATCCTTGGCCCTCGTTGGCAAATTGTTATGCCAAAATTGCCCTATATCATTATGGATGTTTCTAAATCGTTATAGAAACAACTCTCATCCAAGTCATTTAGGCCTAAGAGTGCTAAGGATGAATGGAGAGATAAACAAAATCAGGATTTAACCATCCAAGATCTAAACAATAAATTTTGTCAAAGTTGATTCAAGCATGAAAAAATATTCAAGCCAAAGAAAGGAGAAAGGCTGAGAAATTAAGATAATCACCCAGTGCTGTACATCACACATACCAAGAGAAGGATTCATGTTACCTTCTTCCTCAGATTTCTTGCTTACTAAGAATAATTAATTACTATCCTAGTTTGTTGCTTAGCTTTGATATTCTTTTAATTTTCTGTCTTTTGTAGGGGCCACAATCTTCCTTTGTTGCTATTCATTTTCTATTTCTACCATAGTATTCTCTTGTTGTCATTCATTTTAAGTTTCACTCATAGTCTTCTTTTATTGTTCATCTTTTATTTTAGCTACAAGCTTGTTTTGTTGTTGTTCAGTTCCAGCCACACTCCCTTGTGATTGAGCTCTCCTTCTTTCCTATATGCACACAGACTCTCCCTTTTCTTTTCTACCTTTTCCTTTTCACACTCTCCTCTCTATAATTGTTAGTGAAATTCAAACTCTATAATTGTTAGTGGAATTCAAGATGTGATGACTTATTTTTTGTAACTAATTGTTTTTTGGAAACTGTTATCCCTTTCTCTCTTCTTTTAACTTGAAACCTTTTTCCACACCACTTACTCATGAGTTGAATTTTTTCCATGATCACTGTTAGAAATTAATAAAAGTATATTTCAACAGGTTGCAGGTTTGATTCCCTGATTTGCAACTTTCAATATTTTGAAGATTTTTCCAGATCTTATGTTCAGTTCTTGAACTCAGATAATAGAAAATTGACAAGCACAACACATTCAAACATAATATCCATCTCTATTTGTTCTTTTCTTAGCAACATATCGCTTTCTAATTTATAAGCAATAAATATGGAGCAGTACTTCATTTTCAACAACATTTCTCTTAGAAATCAAGTTGTAAGTTACAATGGAAGAGGTTTCAAAATGAGTATTTCAGAGTGCAAGTTCAAAACATAAAACCAAGTGAAACACCTCTTTCAGGCCATTAAATGTTTCCATTTTATATTCATAACATATATTCTCATTGTCTTAAAATGCCTTGAAAGGTTATCCTACAACCTTTCTACAGCCATGAAGGGGGTACTTATATTTTTATTAACTGATGAAACTCTAAAGAATAGTTTGTCAACAACATACACAACATTCCACATGTTCATTATTTAAAAATAATACAACCATGATATACATAGTAGTCTTGATTCATAGGTCAAGTTCCTTCCACTTGATTCATTGGTCAAGGTCCTTAGCAATATGTGCATATTTATATATATTTAAAAGGATCATTCATACTAAGCAAAACATACCTCTTTCAACCTTTGAGGCATAATATAAAGAATCTTTTTTTTTTCTTGGTCTTTCTAAATTTTCATTGCTCAATAATTAGCATTCATATAGTAATTCTTAGAGATAACAAATCCAAAACTTATAGGAACATACACCAAAGCATGTACATGAGATACTTAGACATATATATATATACAAGTCACAAAGAAACATTCTAATTAGTTTAAGAAATCATTTCAGTGTACATAGGTCATGCAACACATAAATAATCAAAGCATAGTAATAACCTCAAAAATAGTATAACATTTGAGAGTCATCTCTACTCAATATTCCTTTTGTTCATTCCATTAATATATACTAAATTAGTAGATAGTACATACCTAGTACTTCACATCTAGTAATGCTCAAGACACATTAGCACAACTCAAATCAATCACAAAGAAGAATAATTGGTTGTTCAAGTAATTATCAAAACATCATTCAACTCCTTTTCTGTTGGGGTGCAGTGGAATGTGCAAGGAAGGTGGAAGAGTTCAAGAACTTCCTGTAGGCTGCGGCGTTGGTGGATACAGAACAACATAGGGTTGTTTTGGATGTCATCTAGTGCCAGGAACAGAACATTTGCCCTTGCACTAGGCTTCCCTATCGTTTATAGGTGGGTTACGGCTATAGGGGTCCACAGGGCAATGCCCTTTGCTTTTGTATTCTTGTACTTTTTGTCTGTCTCAGTATCTAATAACATTGATGGGGGCCTGAAGAACCAGGAAGGTGAAAGGCTGCCCGATTTTCTTTTTTGGGGAGGATAGAGGGGGGTATGTGGACCCCCTGTTTTGGATATGTTTATTATATTCTGTTACAGCATGGGTCATCAGGGGTTTGTTCAAGGTTAAGGGGAGAGGCTTCCCTCAATCTTCAGGGAACATGTCTCATTTTTGTAATCTTATGTAAATTTGTGTTCAGATTGATACATCCTGAATTTTTCCCAAAAAGAAAGAAGAAAAATACATCATTCAACCAATGCATACAAGAGGTACTATTCATCATAAAAGTCATGAGCACAACAACAACACTCAAATTGATCATAGTTATCAAATTGATCATAGTTATGAAATCGTAGATAGATCGACAAATTAACACCAAATCATACAAATCATCAACATAAGCACATTAGGAATACTCTAACTTCCATATAAAATTATAGATATTTCTACAAATCAAGACTAGGGTTTATAATTGTAGAGTGTGGCAAGGAGCATTAGGAGTAGCAACAACATTCGTGTTATGGGTAGTCAACTGGATTCTAGTGTGGGGTGAGAAGTGGAGGTGGGTTGAGAGCTAGAACATGGAGACAAGTGGAAGTGCATTGGGAAGAGGGAAGGGATGGAGATCACATTTATGCAAAAGGTATTTTGTGTTTTCTAAAAAGCTCTCCCTAGATTTTGATTTGGTTTGTTAGAATCCAAAGGTGAGTTTACTGTTGTTAGTCATTTTATTATTATTAAGTAATCAAATTAGTATTTGAATTTTTACTTTAAAAGGCTCATGAATATGATGAATATTGTTTGGACTGCTTTAATGGTAGTGTTTGCTGTTTCCCTTTCACTTGTAGTGCTGGGACAAAGTGGATTATAATAAGTAAAAAGCATTTGTTTGCAAATGCACTTGAGGCACCATAGTGGAGGCTAAGAAGTAGGTACCCATGCCTCTATTTTCTGTGTTTCCTAAAGTTTTATGAATTATCTGCAGCTACAAATTTTAAAAATTTTTAGAGGGTGAGATTAGGTTTACCTAGGACATGCCCCTAGGCTAGTGGCATAACAAGTGCAAAGGATGCAAAGGGGTGCTGGTACTGGTACTAGGCTTTGAACCCAGCACCTTTGAATACAAAGTTGTGGAAACTAACCAACCAATGCTAGTGCTTAGCTACAAATTTTCATTTATTCAAGGGAGAGGATAGCTTTTTTAAAAATACATTTGAAAAGTTTTTCCTTCATAAATCAAAAGCCTTCTGGGTTTATACATTAGAAATGTATTCCACATTTTCACTCATATTTAGATTTTCAGTAGTCATGTTAAACATGTTTAACATTTTAATCATGCAAATATTTTCTTAATTGCTTTGTTATTGTATTTCAATTTCTTGGTTTTGTTTTGTGCTGAGAGACCAATTAATAGTTGGTTGGACTTTGTCACAGAAAATAAATAATTATGGTCATAACACTGGGTCAAGAGATGAACTTTAACACAGGAATTATTATGGGTATGTAATGGCTCAGTCAGTTACCAACATATAATTTTAAACTCAAAAATTACCCTGTCAAGAACGATTTAAAATTGGTTTTGATTTTTAAAAAGATGAAAATATTCTCCGTAAAAAGGCCATTGGACTTCTAAAATAATTATTTATTTTCCGTGATAAAGTCCAGCCAACTGGTAATTGGACTCTCAGCCAAAATAAGTATATAGCTAAACCTGTTGATATATCTTATAGCATAATTCTTTTACTTCAGTTCTTTTGATGTCAGTTATTTAACTTTTAGAATGTCTGTATGTCTTTTTAATAGGATCAATTTTGCAAATGCATTGTTGTGTCATATTATACGTTTTGCTTATTTCCTATCATGAAAATGCATTATGATTATTCATGTCATTTTTGCAGAGAAAGGACACGGTTATCTTTATCTATTAAACAATTACAGTCGGATCCACTATTTGAAACGTTGGAGAGTGTTATGCACCAAGTAACAATTCATTTCACTTTAGAGTCATCAGCCTTTAATCAAGCAATTAGTTTTACGATTCTTTGTGCCCTTAATGTTCTCAACATAACTATTATTGCTTTTTATCTCAGGAAGATGTACTTACTAGAAATGCTACTGATGGGACTGGTGAAGTACCAAATGAACCGCTTCCAGGGTTAGAGGAAATATGCCAAGAACTTCTTCTTGAAGAAGGGTATACATCTTTAAAGTTAATACCTCTAATTACATTTATTTTACAGTGTGTTGCCAACAAGTTTGATGTACTCCTAGGTACTACTAAATAAGGGAAGGAGAACATTCTATGTTTAGAAAAATAATATTTCTTCTATTCATGTCTACATTATTTCCTAAATGACTTATATAGTTCATAAATGCATATATGTCATTGCCTGGAGGGTCAGTGATTGTCCCACCAAGTGGGGTGGTAGGAGCGCTAGTAGATGAGTGAAAGCCCAACTTCTGTTTCAATGGTTGTGTATAGGTCCAAACCCAAGCCTTCCAACCTAAAAAGTGAGCACCTTAATTATCATCATTCTAAATGATGGCCCCTTAATAATTGCTTATATCTATGAAATTTATTCCATTTTAAAAGTCCCCTTTGAGGTTATAAATCCAATATATGCTAGTGTCACTGTAGCTCAATGGTAACTCATTGGCTTGTCAATCAATAGGTTCAGGTATTATCACTGGTACTAATGCATCACCCATTCAACTCTGAGTATTTTGTTTTGAAAAAGTGTTCATGCTGGTTAGGGGGATTCTTCCAATGTAGCTTTCAAAACCTATACTCCGAGAAAGAACTTACCAATCAAACTATACTCCAAAACCTACAACCCCTTTGCTACCTGATCAGAAGCCACCTGTAGATAAAGAGCCTCGTTACTGCAGCTCATAACTGTAATGCTGCTTACGTTCAATTATCATGCAACACTAGGGCTGGCAATATTTGAAGATTCAGACCCTAGTGTTTCACTGGTCCCTACCACAAGGCCATTAGAATCTGTTGATCCTTCCTCCACTGGTGAGAAGAGTTCCTCCAATTCGACAACCTCTGTAGCCCTACCTTCCATCTCCCATCAAGAGCCATTGTCAACTAAGCCATTGAGCCCATTGCCTTCGTAACCCCCAAAAATGCCTGCTTACAAAACTCTCTAAGTCATTTCCTTCCAAACCCTTGAAGGTGCATGGTTCATGGATCTAACTATCAATCAGGTCCAACTTTGCATAGCCTGCCAATCCCTCCAAGTGCATCACCGCCTGTCCTAGAGTTGATCTTTGCTACCCTAAAAATGCTCTTAGTCACCTTCCTCGCTCTCACCTTCCGTAACTCTCCACATGCACTGGTTTTGGTGCCATAGACCGAAAATATACATTTAACACTTCTATTCTCAAGTTGGTCAAGTAATTTGTCTGGGATTTTTACATAGCACAAACATCCAAACACTTTCATGTGTTCCAAGTTGGGAATTCTTTTGTACAACAATTCAAACGCTGTTTTGTCCTTGAGAATGTATGTAGCCATGTATATCAATTGGCTACAATAGTAATATAGTAAACATGCATGTTTCAGTAAACATATACTCATTTATTATATTGCTTCATTTTTCCTATCAACTATTCCATTGCTTTGGGGTGCATAACCATTTGTAGTTTGTTTGTGAATTCCATTTTTATTACAATAATTTTCAAGTTCTTTGGAGATAAATTCTGCACATTCATCTGATCTGATTGCTTTGATTTTAAGGCCTAGTCTATCCAATCTAAATACTATTTAAGGCAATAGTATTTCTAATGGTGACTCCTTTTGCAGCTTTGTTTTTTAATTAGTTTTTCAATGTTAGGATAAGATGTATGTCCTAACCTCTAATGCCATAATCTTGCTTCATCAATTTTTTTTCTTTTGCTGGATGACTTCTTCTTCTTATTGTTCATCCTTAATAATTTGCTGGTGGTCTTCTTTTGATTGATGGTTTTCTTGCTGATTTTCAGATGTCTTTTGATTCTCATTGACATTTGAAATCACATTTTCTTCAAAACTCTGATTTTGAACTGATGCTTCAAGGCAGAAATTCTATTCTCCATTTTTTTTATTTTAACTATTTCAAAATGTCTATTAGGTATAATGCATTCACCCTCATGAAAAATCATATCATTACCTTTTTGGAAAATCTGGCCAACTAAAAGGAGTGAACTTGCTAACTGTGGTACATAGAAAACATCATGTATAGTGATTGGATGTTCATTAGTTGGATAAAAATCCAATGAATTGTTTTTTGTATGGAGTTATGTGATTAGCACAGCCACTATCAACAATCCAGTTATGGGGTCAGACATGCTTAATTAAGTTGAATGCTGCAACATTTGATGCTGAATACTCTTTTCCTTGATTTGAATTTTTACTATTCTAGTTTTGATTGCTTTGATTGCTTATTTTCATCTTCATTGCTTCAAATCCAAATTTCTTCCAACATTGGTTTATTGAATGACCACTCTTGTTACATAATTTGCAAAATAATAATCTTGGCTTAGAGTTGCCTTGTTGGAATTGTGAATTTTGGTTTCCAAAGCTTTTTCCTCCTCTTCCTCTATAAATATCTCTAACATTTATACTTCTTTGGTTTGATGATTCTTTTGATTTTTTTGCTTAGAATTAGTTGATGAAGTGGGTCTTGAATTTTGCTAGTAATTAAGCCTACTCTTTCTATGAAATCTTTTCCACCTCTTCTGACCATGTATGCTTGATCATTATGTGCATTTTTAAAGCTTTCTAATGCTCTAACTTCTGAAACCAAATCTGCCACTATTGCATAATGCATCCTTTGAATTGTATGAAATTTTGCATTATAGTCTTGTATCTATGATCTTTGTAAAGGGTAGCAACAACTTTTTGTACCTTTTGTTCATTAGTGAATTTGCATCCATATCCATCTACATGCCTCAAACATTCATACATCCTTTTGAAAAATCTTCTAGCATGACATTATGGGGTGGGGTAAGTCCTAGATTCAACTCCTGCTGCGATGATAGCAAAAAATGTTCTATTTGATTCTAATCTTATGTAGAAACGTCTCACTTTTTATAACAATAAAATAAAGATCTAGTCTAGCTTTTGTAGGCTTTGTTTATATAGTAGTTTTAATAACATTTTTGTAAATAATATTTTTTTTTTGTAGAGGTCAAACAAAGCATACTTTCATATATCTATAGAATAGTATTTAGTTATATTATTTTACAATTAGAATTTTTCTTTTTCTTTTTATTACTTTTTCATTTTATTATCTCAATGATTTTTTCACTTCAATTCTTCTTAATTTGATTGCCTTGAAGTTTCTTAATTAATTAATTAGAGGCTTGGAAGACCCTATTCTCTCGATATCCAGTCTCCCAAGGATGGGACTTGAAATGATGCTTTTCGCACAGCAACCAAGGCGTGTCCTCGGCTTTCACTGAGTCCTCAAGTGAAAAGTTAAATAGAAGAATTAATTATAGATCTTTATTCAAATTTTAAGTGCAAACCGGCAACTTTGAATTTTTTACATATTTTTATTAATTAAATATTCGATAAATGAAAATTTGCCATCAAAATGCCAAAATAGACAATGGATCCAAATTTCATTAATTTTGTAGTATTATTCTAAAAGAATGATACACTTTGTTATCTGCATTTGTCAATAAAAATATATTTTTTTGCTATCTTCAAATAATAAATGACTAGAAAGAAATTAGGAATAAATAGTCAATTTGCTTTAGATGTCCAAATCAAAAGTATTTACATGACTTAAAAGCATTAGGCACATCCACAAATATATTCAAGCTTCAAAGCAAGTTCAAATCTAAGTATTTGGGTTTAATTCTTCTTTGATTGTATAATTTTGGGTGTTTCCTTTTTTCATGTCGTCCAGAACTATAGTGCTCTGTGTACTTAAAGGCAAAAGCTAACATGTTTCACATGTTTGGTTTCTTTTACGATATGAGCGGACATCGTATGATGTTATCAAAACCTAGGCAGAGTTTCATTTTCATGTGCTTATTCTAAGTTCTGTTTGCAATTTATCATCCTCGTATGTAGGTTTATTTACAGTGGTGCCTTTATCAATATCATTTCTGGACAGGGTAATTCAGGCTGTTAATTATGGTTTTTTTACCAACTTTCAGAATATCTAGTGTTAGAATTGGAAGACAGGCACTTGAAAAACGTGTTGTTTCACAAGATTTGGAGATTTGGCTCTCAAACGTGAGATATTACCGGTTCATTGGCATTTATTAAAAGCATGGTTTAAAGTATTTGCCTTACAGAATATTATTCAACTACCGTGAACTCTTACTTTATCATCTATTCTACACATTCTCTGCAGGCTTCAGTTGAAAATGGAAAGTTCACTCTTCTAGCTCGTGCTGGCAGGCAGGTATGGTTTAGATTCTTATGTTCATCGCTCGCATATTCTCATGTTCATTTAGGATATATAAGAGAAACCTTAGGCTTGCAGTTTCAATATAGGTACAAGAGGTACACTTGGAAACCACACTTAATAGGGAAGCCATCAAATTGGCTGTGAAGAGGGTAACTGGGCGAGTTCCTTAACTGTCTGATTATTTGTAGCTTCTTGTTGGAGCAACAGTATTTAAAGTTTGAAGGGCATGAAAAAAGTGTTCAATAGCATGTAAAACAGCTGGTTTTTTTCCTTCTTGAATCAAATGTTATCTTCTATAGAGAGAAGAAATATGATTAAGGTCGGCAGAACTGAAAAGTTCAGCATTATTCTAACAATTAAATGTGAAGAGAATTTGCATGTAAAGTGTCTTTGCTTTCCTGAACAGGTTTACTGAAACAAAAGCGTTTGTACCGTATTTTAGATTGTTAAGGCTGACCGTCAGAATATGCTTCATTGAAGATGTGTTGATTATGTAAAGAATCAGGATAAGATTTTGAAATGCGCTTAAGAACAAATTCAAAGAGCTATAATATATATATAGAATTATCAGCCTATATATTATGTTTTAGGAGCGACTAAAAACGAATCACGAATGAAATCTAGACAATGTTTTCTGCATCACTTCCAAGCTATTTACAGATTTTTCAACAACTATTTCCTTGTAATAAAAATTTACTTTTGTAAGAAAATAGTTAAAAGCATGGAACCTGGTTTCATGATTTACAAGCAAGTATTGTTTTTTCTTTCAATGATTGCATATGGAAGTTTAGTAGGTGAAAAGAAACTTAGTCTGCAAAGTTGTGGAAGCTAGAAATTCATATTTTATAAAACCTATGAAAATTCAAAACTTAAATGCATGATGGTAGCCTGAGACAGTATTTTCAACTTGCAAGTTTAGGCTTACAATTTTGTTTTTTATAGAGTGCATTACTAAATGTTTTTGATCCCAAGGGGCATGCTAATTTGGGACAGGGTTTCATGAAGAATGTAGAGGGTTTTAATAGGGTTGTTGAAGCTTTGTAGAGAGTTTCCAAGGCTTTGTACAAGATTTTAGGGCTTTTCAGAGGGTTTTCTATCCAAGGCTTTGGATAGGGTTTTTTTTATAACGGTTTTGCTCCAAGAATTCGCAAAGTGATTTGTGGCTTCACTAAGAGTTTTGCTACATTACTTCATTGAAGATAGGGTTGTAGCTCCTAAATTTGAACTATTTTAACTTACTATTCAACATAAAGCCCTAGTTAGATGACAAAAGTTATGGAAGATAGACAACAAACTTTTATTTAGGATCAATAAATGATCTCTAAATAGATGCATGAACAAAAAGAAATACAGAAGAAGCAAACAATTCTTGTGAAAGAATAAGCAGTATTGATGGATCAACATAGTAGTGGTTTTGAAAGTCTCTTTTATATCATAAACATCATAGTTGCAAATCAAAAGACTTTGTTTGATCCACTAGAAGCTATAATGGCATACTAATTGATGAGTAGCGGGTATTTCCTACACTTCACCATATGAATCACTAGCGTGTACACATGATTTGGTTAAAAGACTTGTTTACTTAATTGGTTGATATTCCTAGATGGCGAAAATTGTAATCGTTAGTCATTGTCTTCCTAATCAATATTTGTGTTAATCTATGCACATGGTTAAGTGTGTTTGAGGTATAAGATATTTATTTTTGTACTTTTTACTAGTTTCTGCATTTACTAAATGATTAAGTAAATAAAGATGTAATATTTAAATTAACTAAATACTTAACTACTTAGTTAACTAACTAACCTAACATGCAGTATCCGATCCCACCTTTTGTGCACATCCTAAACATATATTAATGTTGTTGCCTTACCAAGTGTCTACTATTGGGCATCCCAAGTATCCATTGTTGGGATTACTAAGCGTTAAGGTATCATGCTAGAAGTGGTGGTACTCATGTTACTTACAAATAATAATATTAATTGGTTAATAATAAGAAAGTAAATTGCATGGAAAGTAAAATTATGCCAATTTGAGTGCTACAATGGATAGAAGAAATCTCAATGTTATTTTTGCTCATCTAGATGTATCTAGGTATAGATGTACTCGAATAAAACATTGTACGATCACTTGAATCCACACTACGGGCACTCAGAGGAAAAAATACTCTTAATTTCTATGGAAAGAAATTGCAAGAGTTCAACTAAGGGAATGACCAAAAGGTGCTACAAATGTGAGCATGAGCATTTAGATAGACAATGCCTGTGTCAATGTCAACATAGCTCCATCAACACATCCTAGGATACATTAACGTGGTTGCATGACATAGCTATCTTATTTGATGTTTCATCATACCTCCATAACTAACTAAAAACATGTCCTTGAGTGAGTAAAAATGGGATTAAGTTTCTTATATGGAACTTTATTGATTGATTGATTGACTTTGACTAAGTACCATATTGTACGAATTACAAAAATTGATGCATTTTACAATAAAAATTTAGACACTTAGACAAAAATTAGTAGCAGCCTATTGAATGGATGGAGGTGGGATGAAGTCTTCACATAGTGCTCGGAGGTGGAGGTTTCTGTGGCTCTAATGGTCCTTCATCACATCCTAGTGATGCTAGAGGTTGAGGTTGCCCTACTGTTGTTGGAAACTTCAAGGCATCTAGGAGTACCTTCATTTTCTCCTTTTTGCTCCATGGAGTGTAAATGCTCTAAATCACTTCACTTAGATTAGCAAGTGTTGGGATATCCCATGGGCATGACAATTAAGAAAACATCTTCTTCATATTGATGAACCAGGCTGTAAATGTTTTACATTCAACATCGAACATTCTAACAAAATTCTGTAGCTCCTAGTAGTTATTCATCCTTCTTGCCAAGTTCTTAGCAATAGATTGTCGATCTATAAATATGCCTCTAAGAACATCAAGCTTTGCATTGGTTGTATTCAACTTTTGTTTTATATCTTTATGAAGCTTATACTTTGCCTCATAGAGGAGGTAGGAGTTGGCAACCTACCTCTCTAACTTGGTTCTTAGCCTTCTTGTTGTTAGCATTGCTAGGTTTGCATAGCGGAGGTTGGTAAGCTTCATGTATTCTATCATCTCCTCAATTTGGAACTCCTTTAGGTGGATTTTTTCTTAGTTGTATGCATTCAATCCATTAAAGATGGGTTACCATGCATTGCCTCTTTGTCGAAGTCGCTAGATAGCCTTGTTCATCTTTGCCATGGTCAATTTAATTTCTTTTTCATTGACCTTTTTGAGTAGTTCAACTTGGTCCTTGTAGTGATTCTTAACTTTTTCAAATTTTAAGGCTTCATTCTTGTAGACAACAATCTCAATTGCAGTCCTCTGTTGAAGGGCATGGACCTCCTCCATTGAGAGATTCCTATTTTCAACAGCCAACCTCCTCAAATCCAAGTTTAACTTGACAAGTTGTTTCTACTGTTAGTGGATATATTTGATCATTTGGTCCTTTTGTTGCTCAACTTTTTGTAAGTCATGGTTGTCTTAGGTGAGGACCAGGTTCTCCTTGCAAACTTGTGATAGGTCATAGTCAGTGTTATTTATCATTACTTTTGTCAAAAATGCATCAAAGATTATCATTTCCTTGGCATTTTTGGCCTTCTGATACTTTTGTTGAAACTATTAAAAAGCTTCATCTCTTGTTAGTTCAGGCTAGAGAATGATGGGATTTAAGAGACAAGCACACAATTTTGCAACTTTGGTGGCCAACCATCAATTGGTAGTGGTGGCCTCTTGAAGTTGCACATTGGTGATTAGCAATTTACCCCTTGTGTCTAAGATCCACAACTAGTTGGCTATGATATCATCCAAGAGATCAAAGATCCCTAGAACTTGTTGCCTGGTTTCCACTAGTCATTTCAACACTTCTTCATTTGGGTAGCACTCATTCATTTACTCACCACTCTTAGTGATGCATGGATGTTTGCCATGATAGTAATGTTAAGCATCGATGCAGCAAGAGAATTGAAGGCTTCTACAACTCTATTTGTTGCCATCTATATTCCTATGTCCTGATCCTTGTGTGGCATAACTAGGATCATTACCCCTTTTCCTTCCTCTAGCATGATAGAGAAGGTTGATGCATTCCACAAAATTTTAGAAAGTTCTTGTTTAGGAATGGACATAGTGACATCTTTGGCAATTTGATTGGGTTTGACATGTGCTTAGTTTTTTTATGTGGAAAATAATGGTGCTATCTAATTGTCTAGCTAACTGATGGTCCTTGTGACTTCATTTAGGTGGCTCATAGCTAGATGGTAGATGAATGATTTTCCATCACATCCATAATCTTGTTGTTACTACAGGTGGTACTCTCTAAGCTTTTTGAATCTTTTTGCAAAATGCAAATGCTAACATCTTTGGTGTTGTCTCTAGGGCTACAGGTGGTGGTGGTGGTGGTGGTTGCTGCTCTTCTTGAAGCTTAGTAGTGGTCTTATCATTCATCATCTCATGTCATGATGTAGTAGAAGCATGGTGGATCCTATCATTGGAATAGTATCTTATTTCTTCATTTTTGCATAATTTTCTGATTAAGCATGGAAAGGGGAGTGTCTTCCTATTCTTTTTTTTTTTTCTTTGAAATGCTTTTTCATTCTAAGGAAGATGAGTTGGGGTAGGTTGACAGGGAATTTTCTGCTTAGAGTTATACATGTCCTAGCAGAGAAGGTTGTCACCTTGCTTAGCCTCATTGTTGGGTTAAGGTGATATGTTGTGATCTTGAAATAGGCTCTTTTTGCCTTTGTCAAGGCATTGTACTACTTACAATCCTCTCCATAGCACTGCTGGATCCATTTTTTTTTTACTTTGGGGTTTGCTATTTTGAGATCTCTACTAGTTTGACCGTTGGGTAAATCAAGGGCTTTCACATTAGCTTCAATCAAGTAGGAGATGGTGATGTCTTTGATTTTGACTAATTCATCTCCTCATTGGTTGTTAAAAAATAAGTAGGTTTTTCCCATGTACCATTCTCCATTGATGGAGAAAATGGTGCACAGAGGATACACTAGCAATTCTGTTTGGACCTCTTGCAGCGCCAACTCTAAGAATGATCGAAAGTTTAACTCCTATAGGATTGAGCTTTGGACCTTCTTAGTTCGGATCCTCTCCAAGCAAACTTTAGTGAGTATGACCACTGTTGGCAATTGTTTAGGACTACCAATGTTTCCTTTGGTCTTGTGACTAGGATCATAGAAAATGAAGGTGTTCCTTCAAACTTGAGTTTAGGTGTTTGTTGGTCTCTGGAAATACCAAGGCCCAGATAAACTCAGTGGTAATACAGCAAACTAAGCGTAAATGTGTTTTTGCTATTATAATTATTAAGATGGTTGGGTTTGTGTATTAAGTAGTAACTAGCTATTATAACAGAAATTCAGCTAACCTTGTTGACTATTATGTCATTAAAGGTTTCTATTTTGTCAAGTTACTTAGTTTATATAGTCTCTATAGTACGTTGCTTGAAACAAATAAAATTTTTACCAAAATGCTCAAGCAAAATTCTATAGAAATCTACTCCTAATTTTCTCTAAAAAGAAAAGTCTGCAAGAAAATTTGAATAGAGCATGATTCAATGGATTTTAAATGAAAAGAAAAGAGGAGGCAGATTTGTGTGAAATCTTAAACATTTAAGCAAGATAAAATGAACATTAGGCAACAACTTGAAATAAAGCTATTCCAATTCAACCCAAGGCATTAGAAAGTGTCCAAACCCTTCGGGCCCAATAGGCAATTTCATAAAAGACACTTCTATTGAGCCACCCAAAACACTCTGTAAAAGTAAAATACAAGCTATTATATGCCTATTTAATAGATGTCAAAAATTGCAAATAATAGAGCTATGAAAAAAGGTTTAACAATTTTAGGATTAAACATGAGAAAAAACTTTAAAATTAAAGCTATTTGAAATTAGCTCAAAATATCAATGATTTTCTAGACCCTCTAGGCTCAAATAGGCAATTTCATAAAGATATTACTATTAAATTTCTCAAGATGCTTTTCAAAGGAAAATATAAGCTCTTACATGGCTAATTAATAGAAGTCTAGAATTGTAGAAAAATAGAGCTATAAGAGTAATAAAAAAATCCCAAAATTAAATGCTAAGTGATGAGTGGCAAGATAACCTTACACTCAACCATACGAATACGAGCGTTTCATGCATGATTCAGTCGAACTCCGTAGATGGGCTAGTTGTGGTATCTAGATAGTTACTCGTTGATTGCAGTCCGTTGTCTTCCCACTTGGACTAGGATATGCTTTGTCATGTATGGTTTAGTCCAGAGTGAAGTGTATGATATGGTTTCTAACCTAGTGCTACTCCTAGAGGCAATGGAAAATCACTTTAATTAAGCTAGGATGAAAAGGAGGAGAGAGCTAAGCTAATAGGAAATGGTAGAGAGAATCTAAGCTAGCCTAAGTGTGATGAGCATCTATTCCTTAATCATCTGTACACATCTTAGACCTCGTGCATGACTACCATTGGGATTACCAAGCGCATGGCCTAGGTACACTACTGGGATACCAAGTAGTCACACTTGAGTGCTTGTGATTAAGTCGTACTCATTCTGCGTTTAAGGAGTTTAGGGTGAAGAGATATTAACTACGAAAGCAATAAATAACAACAACAATTTAATAATTAAACTAAGTGAATGCTGCAATGATGAAGCGATCTTGATCTTTATTTTTGGTTATGTGCATGTCCAAGTACATCACACTTGAATAAAGGTTTTGTACAATTACAATCATCACATTGCGGGTATGCACTAGGAGAAAGGGTTGAGAAGAACTAAAAATGAACTAACTTCTATCTATTGACTGAAAACTAACTTACTTCCTATTCCTTTCCCATGCGCCCCATTGTGTATTTATAGGCTCACACGGGATCCGCGATATCGTGTATCCGATATCGCTTGTTAGGCCATGATATCGCGTACCCAATATCGAGGGTCTGATATCGAGACTCATCAGATATTAGGGATCCAATAACAGGGGTTCGATAATAGGGGTCTAATATCAGCACTTGGTTAACAAGGGTTCGATATCAACACCTGGTTAACAAGGGTCTGATATCAGCACCTGGTTAACAAGGGTCTGATATCAGCACTTGACAAACCATGATTCATCATACCCCCATGACTGAATAACAACTCGTCCTCGAGTTAAACAAAATGAGAACAAGTCCAATTGATTATACAGTGGATACGTATGGGATTATTGACTAACTAGGAATTATTCATGTCGTAGTGTGGGATTGAACAAAATCAAATTGGGACACAGACACAGAATTACAAAATTTATTGGAACTCATGTGGTTCCTAGTGGCGATGGCTCCTCCATGGATGCCTTTCCTTTTTTCTATGCTCCAGGCTTCTAAGATTGATACCGTTTAAGAAGCGCTTGGCGTTTCTCCTTTTCTATTCAAGGATTATGAGCCATCCATGCTAATGTTCCAATGTTTGATGGAGTTGGCAGTTCCCATGGACACAGCAACTACGGAAACACTTGATGGCATGTCGCAAATAGTTGTTGTTCCTCTTCATAGGCTCAGGCCTTGACCTCTCCACCTTTTTCTTGGCCAGATTGTGCAGTGATAGGAGTTCCGTGATGGATGCTGAATGATTGTGCCTCCTACGCTGCATGTTCTNTCACTCCAAAATCAAGACCAAGTCCATTCCTTCGATCAGTGACATTGCATTGTTTCATCCCATGGTGGACATTCATAAGAGGATCATGATAGCAAGGCGTACGATCACTTGGTGTTTTATGCAAGGGAGGAGTGATTGGGAATTTGCGATACACTTGTCTTAATCTTTTTGTCACTTTTTGCTTGGCTGCTTTGGCACACTTTTCTTTTTTTCTCTTTTTTTTTTGTTTTTTTTGTTTTTTTTAATGCTTAATCTAGAGAAGTTGCCTACCTTCAAGCATGGATGCATGTGTTTCGAGTGAGACCCCCTAGAATAGCATTGGGTTTCTTTTATTGAGTGCCTTTATTACTCTTACTTCCATTTTCGTTAGGTCTACAAGGATCTTAGTACAACCAAGCTGCATGATAACTCCTACAAATGTCACCAAAGAGAATCCATAAGTTCCCTTGATGTCACACCCTGGTCATTCCTGCTTAGTCCATCCTTCTTCGCTCTGGGCATAATGAGCACAAAATTACTTTAATTTTTAATGATGTCAAGAACATCATCGTACCCAAAGTAGAACTTCTTATTAATAGAATGGTTGGGTGGATGTGATGGCCTTGCTATCCAAGTAATTAGTCACCTGAGACTTAATAGCATAGAACAACACCTCAACCAATGAGGCACATGAGTGTCTTATTCGTAGATGAGATTACTTATAAAAAGACAAAAGGATAAAAAGACAAAACAATAAATTGAAAAATGAAAAATTGGAAAACAAAAAATTATAAAATTAAAAAAAA
>MNCI01008168.1:407510-460557 GCA_015680685.1 Gnetum montanum | reverse complement strand
GAAGAGGAAGATGCACCATAGTGTTGGACTTGTGTTGAGTTGGCAGATGCAGTGGCTTCTAAACTGTGGTGTCCCTTTCTATGATCATGTCTAAAGAAGGGACACCTTCGATGTTGTAGAGGGTTCCCACTACTGTTGATAGTAGAAGCATAGGTAACATTCGTGGGTTGATGCTGTGGTGCAAATCCTTCAGGTACAATTGGTGGCGATCTAGAAGGAGGTGAAGGATGAGAATGTTGAAATTGAGGAGAAGTGTAAGGTACCCAAGGTGGTGGTCCTGTTGGTAAGGATACGAGTTGATAGTATTGAGAAGAATAATAGGTTGATAGTATTGAGAAGAATACTAATAATGTGGTGAGATAGAGGATGTTGACCTAGTTGGGGAAACATGATGTTGAACTTGATAAACACTTAGGTTCGGATGGTATGAAGGGTGTAACCAGTTTGGGGATGGCCTCCTCCATGACTGGGTTTGTTGTCATTGTGATTGAACACAGTATTTCTACACAAACTCTGGATGTAACATTCTTCCCCAATGCTCATGCAAATGTGACAAGATTGGGCATTGGCCCTTGGGGTGATCATATAAGCAAATGTTACATTGATATGTATGATTGGCAGTTAAGTTCTTATTCTCTTCAACCCTTCTTTCCGATTGTCTAAAGGTGTTTTATCCTATTTCTTGGGTTGTCATAATGGTTCTACCTCTAATAATTTTGGCATATTCTCCACATTTTTCATGCATCCATTCCATCATCTTATTGATCTTTGTCTCGATTTCATCTAGTGATTTTTGTACTGGCAAAGATTGTTCCACCTCCTTGAGATGAGTTTATTTCTCCTTTTCATGATTATGGACCTTTGTTAATTCAAGATTTTGGTCCCATTGAGAGCTTTCAACATTCTCCCATTTAGCCATTTCTCCTTCTTCTTTTGCTATCCACTTAATAAGCTCTTGGAGTTGGTGGGTTCGTAGCTCATATAGTTGACCTCGGGCATACATCCCTAGGGTTTCCCTTATTGCATTATGGAGCCCATCCATGATGTGATACATTAGCCTTTCCTCAGAGAATCCATGGACTGGGAATTTGTTTAACGAAGAATAGTATCTTTCTAAGGCCATGTCCAAGGTTTCATGTTTCCCTTGTTTCCATTCTTGGATTTGTCTCCTCAAGGCTGACACTCTAGCATAGGTTTGATATCATGCAGTAAAGAGTTCTACCATTGTTGGTCAACTACGAATTGATTTTGGTTTTAAGGATCTATACCACACTTTTGCTTGGCCAACGAGTGTCAGAGGAAAGAGATTAAGTTTTTTCCATCCATTATCAATATTGTTCCATACACAGGCATCATAGAAGGCTTGTATATGTTATTGCAGATCTGAATCATAGCCTCTTGTGAACTTGGAAAAGTTGTTTAAATCAAACCTAGGTAGATGGCTTTCCTTGTGATGCCTGCAGGATATTTGAAAAGCCTCTTGTATATGCATTAGGATCTTAATGGCTAGAAGGAGTTCATTGTCACTAGGTAGGTTATGAATTTGCGAGTTGAGACGATGTTGTCCTTGTTCATGTTGGTGTTCTCGATTTTCTTTGTGAGCTTGATTTTTAGTTCTACGTCGATCCCTTGAAAGATTGTCATCCATGTCACCATTTGACGTTGAAGGAGTAGAGGAAAAGAAAGAACTGAAAAAATTGTCCTGACTTTTACAAGTTTTCCAGTCATTCCCTAACAGGTTCTTGTTAGATATTGAGAAGGTCCTAGGCCTTTTGGGCCTCCTCGTTCTATGGGATATCCCATCCTTACTAGAGGTGTTAGAGTTCGTTGACAAGAATCCTTGAGTATTGTTGGAATACTCATAAACATATGGAACTCCTACATAAAGTTGAGTACTCCAAACTTTGTCTTCATTGTATAATTCATTGGTTCTCCAATGAATTGCCTCACTAGTTGTGGCGTTAGCATAGTCTTGTGAGAGAGACATTGTTGTGAGTGGTGTGTGACTTAATTGAATTGAATTCAATTTATTTTCTAAAGGATATATCATTAATACTCGTTACAGTGATCTTGTATGATATAACTAATCTAAATAACTAACACTGTCCTTGGCAACGACACCAATGATGAGTGGCAAGGTACCCCTACACTCAACCATACGAATACGAGTGTTTCACGCACGATCCGATCGAACTCTGCAGATGGGCTAGTTGTGGTATCTAGATAGATACTCATTGATCGCAATCTGCTGTCTTCCCACTTGGACTAGTATATACTTTGTCACGTATGGTTTAGTCGAGAGTGAGGTGTATGATGTGGTTTCTAACCTAGTGCTACTCTTAGAGGCAATGGAAAATCACTTTAATTAAGCTAGGAGGAAAAGGGGGAGAGAGCTAAGCTAATAGGAAATGGGAGAGAGAATCTAAGCTAGTATAAGTGTGATGAGCATCTGTTCCTTAATCATCCGTACACATCTTGGACCTCGTGCATGACTACCATTGGGATTACCAAGCGCATGACCTAGGTATGCTACTAGGATACCAAGTAGTCACACTTGAGTGCTCGTGATTAAGTCGTACTCATTCTACATTTAAGGAGTTTAGGGTGAAGAGATATTAACTATGAAACTAATAAATAACAACAACAATTAAATAATTAAACTAAGTGAATGCTGCAATGATGAAGCAATCTCGATCTTTATTTCCAATCATGTGCAGGTCCAAGTACATCACACTCAAATAAAGGTTCCATACAATTACAATCATCACACTACAGGCATGCACTGGGGGAAAGGGTTGAGAAGAACTAAAAATGAACTAACTTCTATCTATTGACTGAAAACTAACTTACTTCCTATTCCTTTCTTGTGCGCCCCATTGTGTATTTATAGGCTCACATGGGAACTGTGATATCGCGTATCTAATATTACTTGATATCTAATATTAGGCCACGATATTGTGTACCCGATATTGGGACTCATCAGATATCAGGGGTTCAATAACAGGGGTCTGATATCAGCACTTGGTTAACAAGGGTTTGATATTAGCACCTAGTTAACAAGGGTCCGATATCAAGGGTTCGATATTAGCACCTAACGAACCACAATTCATCACTAAGCATAGTACTATTTATACTATTAGCTAAGAAAATAAGACAGAATGAGAAAAATAAAATAACTCATAGGATTTAAACAAAGAAACTGAACTAATGTTGCAATTAGTGAGACATTCTTACTAGTAATCTTCAATATGTCTTCTTAGTTCCTTCTTTTTAAACCCTTAAATCCCTTTTTATAGTGACTTCTTGGTAGTTACAAACATTATGGGAAATTAAAATTAGTTTCAACCACCATGGGAGTTTAGTTATAACTAGCATAGAAATTAAAAGCTATGGTTGCCAAGTGTCCTATTCATATAGAACATTAAATAACTAACCTATAAATCCTCTACATTTAAAGCTCCTTCAATGGTAACCACATTTCCTTAAGAGAGCCTGGTTCATTGAATTTTGTTTGAAAGCTATTTAATTTCTAACCATTGAGTAACTTCTTGTAATACTACACATTTTAATGATATGATTCAATGGACTAAGCCCCATGTGCTCTTTAATGAGGCTTGAATGTGGCCTTGCGAATGAGTTCTATGTGCTGATGTAGTAGGGTGTTGACATGGTAGTGATGATGTGGCATTATGTTGAGGTGGCAGAGCTAGTTCATCAAACATAATTTTAACTTCACAAAATGGTGCTAAATGCTGATGTGGCATAGTGTTGAACTCATGATAACATCATGCTGACATGGCATAGGTAGCGGAACTCATGTAGATACAATCAATGCTTCATCTATATGCTAACATGGCATTGCTAAAATCATGTTAATGTGGAGATGTGGTAGAGCTAGGTTGTAGAAGAGAATTTCACCCTTCAAATTGACTCAAAAAGTTGACATGGCAGGGAGTTGAAGTGGCAAAGTCATTATGACATTGCTGATGTGGTAGAGAAATCTTATAGGGTTGAATTTATTCTTCATGAGTTGTTTCTATGAGCTAACATGACACGGAAGTCATGTTGATGTAGCAAAACGAATTCATCAAGCTAATAATCACCCTTATAGGACAACTCTAGAAGTTGATGTGGTAGCTTGTTGACATCATGATGATGTGACAGAAGTTGATGTGGTAATGTTGATATGGTATACTAACTTGACCTTGTGCTAATGTGTATGAGATGTTGATGTGACATATGCTAACATCATGCTAATGTTTATAGAAGATGACATGGTAGATGAAGTGGAATCCATATAGATGAACAATGTAATTCCTCTAGTTGTCGATGTGGCAATGTTGACATCAAGTTGATGTGGGCAGAAGATGATGTGGCAGAGGTCAAAAAACTCATCTAAAACAATTGAGCTCAATCTAGATGTTGACATGGCAACTTGCCATGTGGTAAAGTGGGTCTGTAGCAACGAAAATCATTTTTATGAACAGGCTTGATAGCATGCTGATGTGGAGGGGTGCACTTGTACAACTTAAGTTTGATAAAATTCTTGACCCTAGATTAACATGGAAATCTAATGTGTGGCAAAGTTGATGTGGCATCGGAAGATCAAGATGAGCTTTTAAGCACCTAAATAAGGGAATCTCATCTAGATGAGAATTCACGAATGTCCAAAAGCTCTTTATTAGATCAATCCCACAAATATTATGAGATGTTTTTTACTTATTATTACACACAATATTGCAACTTAGGCATTTCATCATTTATCTAAAATTTCCACACTAGAGCTTGATCCAAATAGGTTGTGAGGCTGATATATTTGCGTTAAGCTATTCTTGAAGCCATTGTGGTCATAACACTCCTAATATGCTGGATACATTGATAATGACTTATGAAGCTTCCTTTCCTTTCTTTTTAAGAGATTAGATATCTTTTCTAAGCCTTGTTTTCCTTCATAATCTTAGATCATTATTGTAAGAAGATAATGATGACTCCAAAAGCAGAATAAACTACAACTAATGGGAGCATTAGGTTTAAAGTGAGTGCAATGAAGCTTGTTTCTCATAGGGCTTTCCATGGCTAAAATAGTTTCTACTTCTAGTAGCCTTAGCATAGCTTATCTCGTTCTTTTTGAAATTTTAAGACTTTAATTGAATAATAGCTTACGTGCTAGAGCCAAAATGGAACTGGAACTGAAGATTTTGTTTTAAAGTAATAAGTTAAGCTTGCTTGTTCAACTAGATTTTATAATCTGCAAAAGCTATTATTCTAAAGATTTTTTTGAGCTTATTGCATGGGCATTTGAAAACACTTCAAGGAACATAAACTACCATTCAAGATTTAATATCTCCATAGCTCTTTAACTTAGGAACCCTTTCTTCTTTTTGCACGGAATCTTCTTTCAGTCTTAAGCTCTTCTTTCTTTTCAATAATAATTTACTTCTAACACTACAACCTTATGAAGTTTGCTCCATGAAATGGCTAGAAATGTACCAACATCTCTTGCCCTCCTTAAAATGGTTAATGAAATTTATGCAAGCCCCATTTTAAACTAAAAAGTAGTAGCTAAATTTAACTATAATTGAAGCTTTTTATTGAACTTTTTATAGTGGAAAATAGTAAATATGTTTAGAGGGAAATTCCCATCGAACTTAAGGTTTGGTTGTATAAAAAACCCGTTCCTAAGATACGTAAACGAAAAATTTACAAGTGAAGCCATAGCATAAGCTACTCAATAGAAGCAAAGAGAATGGTCAAAGTGACCCTCAGGAATCCTCTTGTCTTGGATTCTATTGTACTTGATTTCTATTATAACCGAAGCTTTCTTCTCTTTCTCTTGTTTTATTGGTGCTCCCACTTCTTTAGCCCTCACATTATCCTTTACAATATTATTATCCAAACCTGTCTCCTTTCCTTTTTTAACTGGATTCTCTGTTATTGACTTGTGATGTTCTTCATAGCTAGTTTCCTCTATTTCTTGGGAAATGAGAGCTTCTTCCTAGGAATCAGCATGGTTAGGCTCTTCCTAAAGTTCAGTGTCTACTACACATTGGTAAAATTCTCTCCAAATATTGGAGTGAATATAGAGATCATTGGTAAGGAAGTTGAATTCGTTTGAAAGCCAAGTCAGGAAAGGGTTGTTAAAGGAAGCCCCATGAGTTGTTGCCTTGTAAAAAAACCCTTAAAATGTATTCTAGATAGTAGCTAGTTATGTATGGAATAAAAAGGCCTTTTAACCAACATTTTTCAAGCTCACTCTTAACTAAAAATTAAGGCTAAATTTCTCTCTTAATGTTGGTGAAAATAGAATTTTATTTTCTTTGTTAATGTTGGTTAACTATAGCTCCTTAAATAATTCCAATTCTTGAAATTTCTTGCTACTTGTGTAACTAACTTATGTGTTTTCAATATAGCTTATTTATTTACCACAAGACATTGTAGTAGCTTTTATTATAGATTTTTTTTTTACAACTGTCACTATGTACATATTTACAACTTCCCCTATTTTTGAGCATTATCACATTGTGAACGGTTGCCCAAAGTAATGCTTAATGTAGAGGGGTTTAAATGGGAACTTTAGTTCTGTTCCACTTAATTTGAAGAGTTTGTATGTGTAATCTAACACTTGCTTCTTAATCTAGAATGGGCCCCTCCATTTGGCTAAAAAATTGCCATAATTATTTTTCTTTCTTGTATTTTGTAATAAAACAAGATCACTAATATTAAAAGCTCTTTTTATAGCCTTTCTATCAAATCATGTCTTAATTTGAGAAGTGTTTTTTAATAAATTATCTTTAGCTATATCTATATTAGCTTTTCTTTTAATAAGCAAGGCCATAAAACTTCTATCTTTGTCCATTTTCTTACTATATTTCTATACAAAATTTGAAGTTGAGCTTATAATTTTATTTAGAACTCTTGTAGGCAAACCATAAGCCAAATTATAAGATGTTCCAATAGCCTTTTTAAATTTGATATGGTTAGTCCACAATGCAGATTGCAAGTAATTGATCAAGTTTTCCAAATTCCCTCTGTTGATCTTTTGATATAGGAAATAAGATTTTTATATGTAGATTCAGCTAAGCCATTTCCCTAAAGATAATAATTAGAAGAAGAAAATGGAAGAATAGATTTCTATGATGCCCATTTTATAAACTCTTCGAATTGAAAAGTAGGTTAGTTATTGGAAATCAAAACTTCATGCATATCAAAGTGATTTAGAATTTGATCTTCTACAAACCTAATTACATCTGATGTTGAACTATTCCTTAAAATCTTGCTTCAAACCATTTAGTAAAATATTCAATGGTTGTAAGAATAAACTTATGTCTAGCCTTTGGAGGAGTAATTGTGCCAATAAAATCTAAGCCCCACTATTGAAATGACTTATATGCAGTTACCGATTTTAAAGGATATCTAGGCTTTTTGATTTTTGGTTCATGAATATGACATTTATAACATCTTTGAATCTTCTAAATAATATCCTGGTACATGCTAGATGCATAAAAATCATAGCAAAGTGTATGTTGCATGGTGGACTTAGTAGATTCATAAAATAGATTAGCATGATCATGAAATTTTTTAAAAATAGGATTGATTTGATCATTATGAACACATTTCAATAAAACTCTCTGAAGTCCTTTCTATATAAAATTCCATCTCTAGCTACAAGTTTATTTATCTTTTTAAAGAAAGATCTTGCTTGACTTGCACTAAAATTATTCGGAACCTTTCTTATAGTAAGAAATTCTAAAATCTTTCACACCAATTTCCTTCATGAATTTTTAAAATACATATTTCAGCTTCTTTAGCCATTAACTTAGCTAATCCCATTCCTTTAATAGTTTTACACACTTCCAATGAAAATATGAAACCTTGAAGCTTTATAAGCCACTTCCCTCTTTTTAATCCAATTTCATTTTGAGCCAAGAACTAAACTGTAGGCTCTATTAACATAATATGAACCAATGAGCTTTTCGAGTAATATTTGAAATGTAGAAAGTGCTTTAATAACTATGAATGCTTTTTTTTTTCTAAATTAGAATAATTTAGCTCAAAACCTTTCAACTAATATCCAAAAAATACAATTGATTCATTTTGACCTTTGTCTCTTTGAGTTAAAATAGCAGCAATTGAATCATATGAGGCAAAAGCATATAACCAAAACTCTTCCTTCAATTTTGGTTTTACCAAGTATGGAGCTTCTTGAATAGCCCTCTTAATTTTTGCTAAAGCTTTTTCTGATTCTAGTGTTTTCTTTACTGGGATATCTTTCTTGAGCATATGCATTAAAGGTTTAGTAATTTTAGTGAATCATGGGATAATTTCTTAATGAAATTTATTTTTCCAAAGAAAGATCTAAGAGACCTTTTATTTGTTGGATGCTCAATATTTTGTATTGCTTAAATTTGTGAGTCATCTATAGTGATACCTATTTGGATAGATTACATGACCTAGCAAACTTCTAGACTTAACCCAAAAGATACATGTCTTAGGATTTAATAAAATACCATATTTAGGGCATTTGTCAAAAATTTGTTGAAGGTGGCCTTTTTGAATAAATAGTAATATCATCCAAATAAATCACAATGAATTTTCCTATTAAGTCTTTAAAAGCAAAATTCATATCTCTTTGGAAAGTAGCTCTAGCATTTGACAATCCAAATGACATTCTTTTATAAGCAAAAGTTTTCCATTTGGTGATGAATGTTGTTTTATACCTATCATCCTTATCTATTATAATCTAATTATAGCTTGCAAAATCATCTAGGAAAGAATATATTTGACACCTTGATACTTTAATCAACATCTCATCAATTCTAAAAAGTGGATATTTATTTTTTTCAGAGGATTTATTCAAATTTTTGAAATCCAAACAAAGCCTAATATCACCGTTCTTCTTCCTTACTGGGACAAGATTAGCAAGTCATGTTGAAGAATGAATTGGATATATGATTTGGGCTTGCAATAACTTCTTGATCTCAACTTTTATAGTTGGTTCAAATGATGTATTGAATTTTCTTTGCTTTTGTTTAACTATATTAAAATCATTTGCCAAAGGAATTTTGAGTGTTATCACATCTAGTCTAAAATCCTTAAGGTGATCATAAGACCAAGCAAAATTTCCTAAATTATTTTTCAACAACAATAATAAATTTTTCTTGAAATTGAATTCTTTTTCTTCCCTTTTTCAATGCTATTATAATTCCAATAATCAAAGCTTCATATTAAGCCTTGTTGTTAGTGCAAGGAAAAGATGAATGAACTACTTTTAAAATTTTTGGGAAATCATCTTTTACTAGAACTACTCTAGCTCCTATCCCTTGGGAGTTACAAGAACCATCAAAGTATAACTCCGATTTCCTCTTATCTTGAGATGTCTCTTTTTCCAAGTTATAAACTTTTTAAAGTGTGCAAATTTTGGATTCAAAAGCTCTTATTTTAACAATTTTATTTTTTCCATTTGAAGTAATGTTTTCAATCACCAAAGGTTCACTATATATGTATATTTGATTTGGTCATTTTTTTCAAGGTAACCACATATTTGAGTAATTTGTTGATATGTAACTTGAGAAATTTCACTCCAAATTCTACTAAAAAAAAGACTATATGAATTTGGGATATCTACTACTTGAATAGTTACTTTACTTTTTATATGAGGTTTTGAAGTGATTTCTAATAGAATATTTGGTAGGCGACAAACAATCTTCACTCTACTTTTGTCCACTTAAACAATCTTTTTATTGGATTGTTTAGGAGTCAAACTAAGTTTTTTGCATATAGATAACAACATAATAGTAGATGTAGCCTTAGAATCAACTAGAAAATTATGCAGATATTTATCTCTTAACTTCATTGTCAAAAAAAAAGGAGGAGCTTCTTTATTAAGAGTTGATGAGCCAGCCAAAGTTTGGTGCTGAATTACCTTGATAATTAACTTCGTTGTAAGATTGTCACCTCATCTATGACTAACCCATGAGTCATATCTATGGAGGAAAAATTTCAAAGTCAAAAAGATCATCAAGACAAATAAAAATTAGATTTTAATTCAACTAAAAACTCCACATGTATGACTGTCACTCATAAGTAAAATCAACAAAACTTCACCTTAACTTCTAATATTAAGTTCAAACATGAAAATAGTTGATTAAACCAAGTTAAAATTACCTAAATTTATTATGAATGTAGAAGATCATAAAGGATACATCACCTAATTTGTGATCCTACTCTGCTATCTTCACAATGCAACAACTTCACAACCTTTATACATCAATGGTTGTTGATTGTCTCAAAGTTTCAATAATCTTCATTAATAATTTTAATATAGAAGAAGATTCAATTTGGTATGGGTTCTCTCTTAGGTTTATTGTATCCCCTTGATTCATAGTTGAGGTTCTTATTTATACTCAAAATGGATTTACAATAATATATAAAAATAATCATTTTGAGAATTGATTGGTATCAAAGAATTCAACAACAATTGATTTAAGCCTTATCAAATTGAATCACCAATTCTAACATCTTCAATCTTTGATTTAGATGACCTTTCTATGTAAATCGATATCTTGATTTCTTCATGAGACTTTTACTCTATGAAAATCCATGTTATCAATTCATATCATAGCCACTATGAGGATCGATATAATTGATATCGATCTCCATCACTCGTGATTTTTTGTGATACATAAACTTAAAAGAGAAATTAATGCTTATTGATTTATATTGCCAAAATTGATTATCTTAGATAGGTGAAAATAGTAAAAAAAAATAAAAATACTTGTTTATAATATTAGAAATCAGAGCAAGTTGAGGTTCAACATTGCCCCTGACTAGCCTTTGGCTAGTACTTGGCCATAAAGATGGAAATAAACAAAAGAAAAACCATTATACAACTGAAGAAAAACAAGGTAAAGTTATAATGAATACACTACTACTACATTCATGATATCATTTGGAAATTCGAAACTCAATACATCTAAATATTATATATATAAGTATAAACAAAAAGATCATTAACATTCACTGTCTAGCATCAGATTTTAATAACAAAACAAAAATTCTACACTTATTCATAGCCATCATAATGTCTACATAGGCATTTAAGTAACAAAATAAAAATTAAATTTGAGGCTTGCATCAAGCTTCTAAACCTTCTTCCACTTCCATATCCTCTTCAAAATAAGAGGGCTCTACCCCTTCATCATCATCATGGATTTGAGGGTGGACATGCCTCTCTATGTCCACCATCCTTTTGTTCATGGTGATGAGGGTTGAGTTGATCCTCTCAAGCATTGTTAGAATCTCCTTCTGTGTGGATTGAAGCTCTTGTAGCTAGGATGAAACTTCATCTCAGAATCCTTGGGTTTCATTGGCCTTTGGTGCCAATGAAGAATTCAGTTCTTGTGATTCCTTGACAAACAGGCCAACCTTTGGGTAGATCTTAAGAGAACAAACAAAGGTGTCATTTTTGAGAATTGAAAGATGCACCTTTATTCTTGTTGGTAGCTTAGGAACTCCACACTTATGGAGAATTTTTGAAATGAGGAAAGAAAAGTACAATCTCAAAGCATCATTATTATAATGATATACCAAATACTTGATTGGAAGGTAAGAAAAATTTGCTTTCTTCCTACACTTTAATGCCTTCATGACACAGAGTCAAAGGCTGAGCATATAAGGTTGTGTGGGTATAAGGAAGAATGTTTGTGATGATCATCCTTGTCATTACCTGATGTTTAGGCTAGAGGTTTACGAAATGCAAACCTTGCACCTAGAGCCATCCAGAGTCGGTTTCTCCAATGAATTAATGGAAGAGATTATACTTCTCCTCTATGCTTGCTTTTGGTCTAAGGATATCCTCCCCCCCTAGCTAGTAGCCCAAACCACTCCTATAGCCTAGCCATCATGATCTTAATCCTTTTCTTCCTAACGAAAGATACCAAGTTGCATTTTGGAGGATCGGTCTTCATCAAGTATGGTTAAGGCTCCAAAAAATTCTTGGACCTCCTCCTAGATGAACCAATTGATAAGGGGCTTGATGAAAGCCCCACAACCCATTGCCTTAAGCTACTACAACACTATCATGTTCATGCGGTTGAACCATTCAGAATAATTGACTTCATGATGACAAGGATCAATTTTTAACCATTTTCTCCTTAGTGTGTATAAAATAACCAAGATATTTAACACACTAAAATTATCAGTAGTTTCTTCACTAAAACCCATACTTACCTTTACCTACTACTTGGTGCTTGATGATTAAGCCATTTTATAGTGAAGGGCTAATTACTAATGAAAAAAAAAGAAAAAAAAAGATTAACATTGCTTTCTTGATTCAGAAAAATTCATTAATGCAAGTAAATTATCTTATTGTTCAAAGTAGTGGTTAAGATTCAATGATGAAGGTTAACATGGCATCACGACCTCATTGCTCGCTATGGTCCCGTCTAGGAAAGCACTGTGGATAAAAACCCAAGAACAAAATGGAGGCCCTAATTGTTGAAGGTGGAAGTCCTAAATTGGGCTTCCCATGGGTTTCAAATGACAAAGTATAATTTGTCATCCATGAGGTGGTGGCTTTTATAATAAAGTCATTTCCTTACTCATTTACCTTTTTTTTTAGATTTTAATGATGTTGATAACCATCATGAGATGGGTGTAAATCGTAAAATTTTGGGTCAAACTTTATAGATTCATCGATATGGATAGATATATAATGAATTTAGGTTATTGACATATCAATTTTTATTTCTATTACATTGATAATACTCAAGATGCTTGAGAAAATCTGAAACATATCAATTTTGATTGATCTAAGCTATATGAATCAATATGTTTAATAAAATATCAATTTATATCGAGGTCATGCTATTTAGATGTGACATTTTAGACAAAATTTGCTCATGCTCAAACCATATCGATCTAATTGGTATGGATTGATATATTAATTATGTTTCATATCAATTCAAATTCATTAAATCAAAATTTATATTAACAACCTAAGTTTCATCATAATTTTATCAAACCATATTACTAGAATCTATATATCTCGATTTATCTTATAGTGAGACATTGGCCCTTGGGTCTTTCTTGATATAATCCATTCTAGGATTTTTAGATTTCTATAGACATCGTTGCCTTAATATCCTTTGGTAGTGTAAGTCATTCTAATCTCCCTAATTCATGAGAAGCGATATTAATAAGTATTATGGTGATTCTATTTTCTAAATAATGTACATATTTTTATTTCTTTTTTTTTTACTCTTTGTAATAAAGTCTTATTATTATAACTTAGTTAAGAAGGCCCTTTCTAGGATTGATTTGGCTAAAACATTACCTCATAAGTTTTGCTTCATTAGGTGCAAGAATGTCTTACAAACTCAAGGTGTTAGCCTTTTCAATGTTTTAAGGATTTGAGATGCATTTCTTGCATCTAACTTGTTCATTAACATTCTCTTGGATCAACTTCCATGTTGGTTATATCCTACTATCGTATCCATTTTGAACTGGATATCTCCTCCCTAAATAAACTAGGATATGTATCATACCTAGGTTAATTAGTAAAAATGTAATAAGTTATTAAAAAGTGGGCATGGCCAAAGGATATACCAAAAAGCAAAGATTATCATGGATTTTATATATCCACTATTATGGATAATGTACTATAAGCCTTGGGTTTGGCAAATGTTAGTGTCCATCATTGGCCACCATAGTAGGGATCTAGACCAATAACACTTATGGAGGGCATAATGGGAAACATATGAAAGACCCTTGTACTAAGAGTACCACTAGACATTATAGATGACCATGTAAAAAAGAAAAAAAGAAAATGGGAAGATAAGAAAAAAGAGAGCAGTAAAAAGAGGAATAACAAACAAAAGTAAAACGTCATGAGACAAGGGATAAAATAAGCCAAGTAAGGAAGATGAGGAAAAATGAAAGGGAATAGTAAATTACCTAATTAAGATAAGTCAATTTGCCAAGTCTAGTTCCATATCCTAGCCAAAAAGGAAAAGCTAAAAAAGTTAGTACAAAGATGTGATTTTCCATCATGAAAAACTTTGCTTACTGAAGGAGGTTCTTGTGGGATGTAAATAAATGTAAGCCTTATGCATTACTTCAATTATAAGATTCTTGTGGAAGTGTGGACATACTCATGATTAAAGGTGCCTATGGGACCTTGTTCCATATAATAATTTTTTTGACCAACCAACATTGTAAGGCTTGCTTCAATCATGATGTTCTTGTGGTGGCTCTCTTGATGATTGATGACATTTCTCTGCTACAATACTTTTATGGCTAGTCCAAACATGACACATCCTTTTCTCCATATTGATGTATTAAAAAGGTAATTACAAGAACTAGTTATGAATGATTTAAATCCAACTTGGTTGTTATCCCTATGGCTCATGAAAGTAGGAAGCTTAAAGAATGTTTCAAATAATAATAATAATAATAATAATGAATTATTCTAAGGCTCAAACCTGGATGGATTTTTGGTCTAAACCTGTTATCTCAAGGTAGGAGGAGTTGTCCTTCTTCTTTGCATCCAAACATTACACTAATGAATTCTTTAAAGTTCCAACTAATAATAAAAGATACTGCTATCCTTTACATTTTTAGGGTAAAACTTGTAAACTAAAATACTTCATTTATTAAGGTACAATATTTCATAAGGGTCTTGTTGAAGGTTACTACCTAGAGTTAGGAATTCTAATGGATTTTCTTTTTCATTTCTTTCATCATTGTTGGGATGGGTTGGGTTACTTAGCTCTGCTAATTCATCTTCCTTAGGTTTTCTTAATGTGATGTTGATAATATAATTCAAGTCCTTGTCCATTGACTAGGAATGTATTTGAGGAATCATCAATAGGTGAAATTTGAACACTTTCATTAACATGGGGTTGTACTACTAGATATGGGCCTTCCCACCTAGTTTTTAACTTGCCTAGAAATTTATGTAATCTCATATTGTACAAAAGAACTTTATTACATATGGAAAAGTGTTTCTTGAAAATGTTCTTATCATGTAAGTTTTTCATTTTCATTTTTATAATTTTTTGCTTGTTAAGAGCATTCAACCTCATTTCATCAAGTTCATGTATTTGAATCATTCTAGAGGGATGATTTATTTCTTCATTGAAATTCAATTATTGTGATAAATGTAAAGATTGATATTTAATTTCTACTAGTAATAAACATTATTTACCATAAACCAATTGATAAGGTGAATATCCTAAACTTGGTTTATATGTAATTCTAGAAGCCCAAAGTGCATCTTGTAATTTTTTGATCAATCTTTCTTTTTAGTACATATCATTTTTGTCAATATATTTAATATAATTATATTCACATTTTCTAGTTGATCATTTGTTTGAGGATGATAGGCAGTAGCTATCTTATGTTGGATTCCATAAGACTTTAGGAATTTCTCCATTATTCTATTTACAAAATGAGTTCCTTGATCACTAATGATCACCTGTGGAGTTCCAAAATGTGTTAAAGTATTTTTTCTAAGGAAAGATATGACTACCTTAACATCATTTGTTGGGGTGGCTCTCACTTATACCCATATAGTGACATAGTCTATACCAATCAAAATGTATTGACATCCATTGGATGGTGAAAATGGTCCTAAAAAGTCTATGCCCCACACATCAAATAGATCAATTATTAAAATTGGGTTTAAAGGAATTTCTTGTCTTTTGGTTATGGTTCTCATTCATTGACATTTATCACATTTTTGTACATACTTATAAGCATCTTTAAAGATTGAGGATCAATAAAATTCACTTTGCAAGTTTTTTACAGCGATGCATTTGCTATCAAAATGACCACCTCCTAGGTCATCATGGTACATATGTAGAATTTCTTGTTGATCATCCTTAGACACATATTTTTGCTACATTTTCTTTAGATATTCTATAAAGGTATAGATTAATCCAAGTATATTTGGAGATGGTTCGTAAGAAATATATCTTCTCCTCCTTACTCCATTGGGTTGGGGTTTTCATAGTGGCAAGATAGTTTGCTATATCAGCAAACTAAGGATCCTTCTTTATGGAAAAGATTTGTTCATTTGGAAATTCATCGTGAAAGACTTCTTTGTTCTATTTTCATCTCTTATTTCTAATCTAGAAAGATTATTTGCCACTACATTTTCTCTACCTCTTTTTATCTAAAATGTCAAAATCAAATTCTTGGAGTAATTGACACCATCTCATTATTCTTGCATTTTTTATTTTCTTAGTAGCCAAAAACTTAATGGCTAAATAGTCAGTATAAAATCTAGTTTTGTATCCTATTAAATAATGTCTAAACTTATCCAAAGCATATACAATGGCTAAAGGTTCTTTTTCTGTAGTTGTATAATATATTTGGCCTTGGTCTAAACTTTTAGACACATAATAGATAACTCATGGCTTATTATCGATATATTATCCTAAAACCACCCCTACATTAGTATCACTAGCATCACACATTAAATCAAATGGGAAATCCAAATGTGGTAAATTTAATGTAGGGACAATGGTTGCTCTTTCTTTAATTTTAAAAATGCTCCTTGACAATTATTAGGCCATACAAAAGAAACATCTTTTTCTAGGAGCATATATTGTGGTTTAGAAATTTTTGAGAAATCTTTGATAAAACACCTATAATATTGAGCTTGTCCTAGAAAGGATTGAAGATTCTTAAAATTAGTTGAAGATGAAAGTGTAGATATTACTTTCACTTTTTCTTCATCCATCCTTATCCCTTCCTTAGAAATAACGTGTCCTAATACTATGCTATTTGTCACCATCAAATGATCATTTTCCCCACTTAATTTTAAATTTTTATTTATACATATATTTAAAACACATTCTAAATGCTGTGATGTTTCTTCATAAGTATTTCCATAGATTGAAAAATCATCCATAAATACTTGAACATAATCTTCTAACATATCAGAGAATATTGAGATAGCATAGCCCTTTGGAAGGTAGCAGGTGCGTTACAGAGACTAAAAGGCATTGTTTGATAAGAAAAATTTCCATATGAATATGTAAAAGTTGTTTTACGCTAGTCTTTAAGGGCAATGGATACTTGATTATAACCACTAAATGCATCCAAAAAATAATAATACTCCTACCCTTCTAGCTTTTCTGAAATTTGATCTATGTAAGGTAAAGGAAAATGATGTTCTTTGTGTTTTGATTTAGTTTCCTATAATTCCTTCCTTTCAAAGTTTTTAAATCTCATTTTAACAATTTTTTTTAAAGCTAGATTAATTTGTCTTGGGGGAATTCTTATCGATTTTACATTATCTTCTAGATAGATATGATGTTGGCAGATGTTGGTCAAGATTCCTTGATGAAGGTCCTTGTAACTCCATGCAAATGCCTTGGACTTTCTATGTAAGATTTCTAATAATATTTCTTCTTGCTCATTAGAAAGTTGAAAATTTATTATTAATAGTTTATAATTATAATGGCATAGTTTTGAAGTCATGATGATGTCATGCTGACATGGTAGAGGTAGCAGAAATCATCTAGATGAAAAATGATCTATATGATGACATGACATTTCTAACATCATGTTGACATGGAGCTATGGTAGAGTTGGTTTGTAGAAGAGAAATTTCATCTTTGAAATTAACTCAAAAAGTTGACATGGTGGGAAGCTGAAGTGGGAAAGTTATCATGGCACTAATGACATGGTAGAGTGAACTTATAGAGATGAATTTTGCTTCATGAGTTGGTTCTATGAGCTAACATGGCACAAACATCATGTTGACATGACATATGTTGATGTGGTAGAATGGATTCATCGAGCTAGTAATCATTCTTATGGGCCACCTCTAGAAGTTAATGTGACATCTTACTGACATCATGATGATGTGATAAAAGTTGATGTGGCAACGTTGATATGGTATGCTAACTTGACCTCATGTTGATGTGTATGAGGTCCTAACATGGCATATGTTGATGTCATGTTGATGTTTTTAGAAGATGAAATGGAAAATGAAGGGGAATCCATTTAGATGAAAAATGCAATTCCTCTAGTTTCTAATGTGGAAATGCTAATGTCAAGCTAACATTGATAGAAGATGATGTGGCAAAGGTAAAAAAAAAACATGTAAAAAGATTGAGCTCAATATAGTTGACATGGAAACTTGTCACATGAAAGAGTGGGTCTGTAGTAGTGAAAATCATTCATTAAATAGGCTTTATATCATGCTAATGTGGAGGTGTGTGCTTGTATAACTTAAGTTTGACAAATGCTTGACCATAGATTAATGCGTAATGCTGATGTGTGGTAAAGCTGATATGACATTGAAAGATCAAGATGAGCTTTTAGGCATTTAAATGGGGGAATCTCATCTAGATGAGAATCTACAAACATCCAAAAGCTCTTTATTAGACCAATCCCATAGAGCTTACGAGATGTTTTTCACTCCTTATTACATGGAATATTGTAGCTTTGACCTTTCATCATTTATAGAATAGAGCTTGATCGAAATAGCTTGTGAAGTTGACATATTTATGCTAAGATATTCTTCAAGCTATTGTGATCATAACACTCCTAATAAGCTAGATAAATTGATAATGTCTTATGAAGCTTTCTTTTTCTTCTTTTTAAGAGGTTAAATATCCTTATGAAGCCTTCTTTGACTTCATAATCCCAAATCCTTATTGTAAGAAGATAATGATGAGACCAAAAACAAAATAAATTGTAGATATTTGGAGCGTTAGGTTTAAAGTGAATGCAATGAAGCTTGTATCTCATAGTGTTTTCCATGGCTAAAATAGTTTCTACTTCTAGTAGCCTTACCATAGCTCATCTTTTTCTTTTTGTAATTTTAGGACTTCAAGTGAATAATAGCTTATGTGCTAGAGCCAAAAAGGGATTGGAATTGAAGCTTTTGTCTAAAAGAAATAAGTTAAGCTTGCTCATTCAACTAGATTTTATAATTTTCAAAAGCCATTATTCCAAAGGTTTTTTTTGAGCTTAACACTTCAAGGAACATAAACCACCATTCAAGCTTTAATATCTCCATACCTATTTAGCTTAGAAACCATCTCTTCTTTTAGCATGGAATCTCCTTTTAGTCTTAAGTTCTTCTTTCTTTTTAGTAATAATTTACTTATGGCACTACAACCTTATAAAGTCAGCTCCATGAAATAGCCAGAAATGTACCAACAACCTCTAAGTTAGGTTGTGGTCTTAGAACCTCATCCTATCTAGATTAGCCCATTTCTAAAATAGGAATCTACCTAATAGATTCTAGGTTAGGCTCCTCCCAAAGAGGCCTATTAGGATGTGTAGCCTTAACTACTTACTCTTAGGTTATGGTTGCTATGGTTGTTCTTAGCCCCATCTCCTCAGGGTTTCTTTTCCCTAGGTTGTGATGATCCTCCTACTTGTGGTCCTTTCTTAGGACTCATTTGTAATCATAAACATAACCCATGATTAGCTCATAGGCCTAACCTTTATTTCCTTTGGATATCTTCCTTTAGTAGATTAGTTTATGTTGATGCCTTAGACATTAGGATTTTATTTTTAAGTTATTATTTTATTGTTGTAGGGTTGTGATATTATTTTATTTATGTTCTAATGGAGGTTGATTGCTGATATTAATTTTTTATGATTATTCTTTTAATATCTTATTCATGGGGATTTAGAAAAATCTCAAAAAAGTTTACCTGAAAAACCTAAGGTTTGAGGCCCTAATGATGTAAAGTGTATTTCTAGTAGTTTGAGGATAAAAAAATAGGCAAAATTAGGTAAGCGGTTTGGAAGTTATGGTACTCAAAAGGTTCTTTGGCTTTGAAAATTAGCAAAAATAGTGTTTTGAGGAAATGGTGAAAAATGAGCTTAGTATTGCATGCATTTATGGGATTTTATCTTGCATCAACTTATCATACTACATTGATGCAGTTATTATTAGCCACATTTTGTAGTTTGAAAATTAAGGAATTCTAGGTGAGCTTGGACACAAAACAAGATTCAAATATAAGCTAAAAAGATGTAGAATGATGACAACAACATGAAAGAGGTTATGTTTAATAAATTTGAAGTGATTTGAGCATAGTGTATGGAGCCTTTAAGGAAGTTCCAATGCCAAATAAAGTAAAATTGGATCCTCTAAGGCTATTTAGATGATTGATTATGTAAGAATCCCATGGTTAGGGATTTTAACTTAAGGTATACTAAAGAAAATGCAAGTGGATTTTTCCCAAAGTAGGCGTATGCCCATTATGCCCATGCATACATTCAACAAAAAGGGATCCATGGGCACCGAGGATGATAAATGATTATTTTAAGTTAAATTCAATACCCATAGGAGAAGTTTGCCTAGGGTTATGCTAGCTAGAAAACAAAATCTATCAATTTTCTAGGGTATGAGGTAGTGAATTAATAGAAAATGGGGTAACAAATGGTAGAGAATAAGAACGATGGATGAATAATCTACATCTTGGTCACATGAGATCCTTAGTAAAAATTCTAATGAAGATGATTTAATACCAGTCCATTTCAAGTCTAGATCAAGTTCATTCCATTCATAGTGACCTTGCATTAATATATTCCTTCTCTTCAACATCAAGACTTCATGATAATCCCAAATGATAACCATCACTCCAAAAGAATAAGAAAGTAGTTAGAGCCTTAGTAAGAAGAATGTCTTTAGCCATGGGTAACATATATTTTTAGCCTCCTAACTAAGGGTTGTAGCTTATTATTGTGTCTAAGTGGTGTGTTTTGAATTCCTCTTGTTTATTGTTTTTTTCATGGGAACCATACCATGTAAAGATATGCTTACTTTTTATGGTTGACAATAGGACTAATGATATATTAGTGGAGAGTTGTAGAAGTTAAGAAGGAATTTGGGTAACATGATAATTTGTTAATTTTATTTGTAATGTGAAAGAACCTCCATGTTCCCATGATATAGATTGCCCATTGAATAAATGGAATGGGTGAATGTCATGAACTCACTACCTAATATCATTAGAAAACTAATAATTTGTTAGAAGGGGACATAATCCAAGGATAAAATTTGGCCTTTTGGTTAATGAATCATAATATTGATGGCTTCATTAAATAAATTTTCAAAATTTATAGTAGTAATGAATATAATTAGAGATTTTCAAGAAGACTAAATGAAATTAACAAAGAAGAAAAGAAAAGAAAAAAAATATATAAAATAATCAATAAATTATTAAGAAAATGGAAAAAAAATATAGAACATTGCAAAATAAAAAAGGTGAAAATTTAGTTATTCTTATCAAGATGTTATAATGGATGGCTATCTTCCCCATGACTAAGTTAAGAGGAGGAGATCTAAAAAATAGAGCATGCCTATTCTTGCATAGAGGTGCTAGTGTTGTTGATTACTTGGGATTCCAAGATTATCTTAAGTTGTTGTACATTGACTAATGTATGTTTTTGAGGGCTGGTTGGATGGTACATTATCATGAACCTAGAAGGAAAAGTTGAATGGATGATATAAGGTCCTTCCCATAATGTTTAAAACTTAGTGCGTTATGACACATGTGTTGGATTCTAATAAATAACCTTATTGCTAGGTTGGAATGTAAATTTCCTTAACCATGCATTGTGATATTGTTTATGGTGTGTCTTATGCACTTCATTCATCATTATGGCTATTCATTGGTTTTCATCTAGCACATTGAGTGTCATAAGATGATTTTTTGGGGCTAGATTAATATCTAGGTTAAGCTCACATGCAGTTGTGAGTGTATAGAGTTTGGTTTGGATAACTTTCCATATCCTCTTGTACTCTTGTCCTACATTGTCACATCACTTATTTGGTTGCATGTTGAATTGAGCCTTAATGACAAGATCTTGTAATTGTAGTTACATTCTTTCTTGTTACCTTGTGGGGTTCATGTGCTTCTTGTGAGAAGGCATATGTATTAAGCTTGTTTGGATCATATGGGATTAATTGGTTTTGTAGTGTCAAAATACTCCAGATTAGAGCTCAATTTTGTAAAATTTATGGGATCCTTGAAACCACATTTTGAGCTTGTTGGAATCTTATGGGGTTAACTGGTTTTGTAGTGACGGAATACTCTAAAGTAGAGCTTAGAGCTTGTATAGTGTATGGTGCCCTTCAAACCTCATTTTGAACTTTTTGGAACCTTAAAAGGTTTAGATATTTCACAGTGATGAAACTATTCATAGAAAAGCTCAAATCTTATAAAGGATGTCATGTCCTTTAAACCACATTTTGGAAGAAATAAATTTTGGAGATGTGCAAGGAATCTACCCTTCAAGTATGGACTAACCAAGTTAAGGAACCATATAATTTTGTGTTTAATTTGGTGGCTAGAACTTGTTTTAATTGGAAAACTTATTCAAGGCCCCTTCTTAGTTAGTGTAATTGGAAAACTTATTTAGTGTAATTTTTAATTGGGAAACTTATTCAAGGCCACTTGAGGATTGAGAACTTAGAAGGGAGCTTGAATAATTTTCCCAATTAAAAATTACACTAGCCACATGAACACACAAAATTTTACATGGTTCCCCAACTTGGGTACGTCCATACTCAGAGGATAGAATCTATGCACATCTTTAGACTTTGTTTCTTTCAAAATGTGATTTAGAGGACATGACAACCTTTATAAGATTTAAGCTTGCTACAGAGATTTTTGTTGCTATGAAATCTCTCAACCCCATAGTGTCCCAATAAGCTTAAAATGTGGTTTGAAGGGCATCATACCCTGTACAAAATCTGAACTTCACTTTAGAGTGTTTTGTCACTGTGAAACCACTCAACCCCATGAAATCAAAATGTGATTTCAAGAATCCCATAACCTCTACAAAATTGAGCTCTTCTTTAGAGTGTTTTGCTGTTGCAAAATCACTCAATCCTATAAGATCCCAATAAGCTCAATATAGATGCATTCTCATAAGAAGCAATTAATCCCACAGGGCAACAGGAAAGAATGTAAGAAGTAAGGAAATAATGTAAGTATAATTACAAGACCTTGTTGTTAAGGCTTAACTAAACATACAAATAAGAAAATGATTTGACAATGAAGGACAAGAATAAAATAGCTTAGATATGACAATGATTATTTTAATGTTGATAAAACTTATCCAATTCTCAAGAATCTGATGTCTTCTTATAGCTTCAGAGTTTCTAAAAATGCTTTAAAATTCATGCAACAGCTACCCAATGGCTAGTGTAGATATCTTCTTCAAAGTTTAGATGTCTACCTACGATTTTCCTTAATTCTCTAGAGACATTTTTTTTTGAATTGGAACTTTTATAAAGATTTTTTCTTATAGATAGAGACATCTACTATTTCTCAGATATGTCTCCCTGTGATTACTTTCTTCTTAATAGAGAGGTTTACTGTTTCTTGGAGACATTTCCTCAACTTTTGAAATCTGGTTCCCAAGGCTTTCTCTTGTTAATTTGGCTTCTTCTCAATCCTTGGCATCTTCATTTGGTTTGTATTATTTGGTTTTAGTCCATGCTTGTTCATATTCTCATGTTGGCTCATTAGATCTTTACTTTGTCAATTTGTTGTAGATCTCATTTTCCTTGAGTCCTTAGTCCCGATGTGGAGTTCTTGTTCATGTTCTCTAAACACATTATCCATAACAACAAACATTCTTTGTTCTCAATTTTCCTTAAGGTTTTGAAATTTTAATATGTCAAAACCCTAAGGAAAATGGAGAATATGGAAATGTGTTTATAGTCTAGTAGAGTGATAAATGAGCAAGGGCTTTAGAACAAGAGTTAAGTTTGAAAATGAGCTCTACATTGAGGTGTCATGAAATCTATGTAGAGATGTTGTTATGAAGACTACATAGGAATGATGAGAGCATGGACATGTACGATTACTACAAGCTAAATGAAGATGCTCTAGGGATTGGAAAGAAGCCAAATCAACTAGAGAAAGCCTCAAGAACCAAAGCTTAAAAGTTGAGAAGACATCTCCAAGAAACAGAAGATGTCTTGGTCAAGAGGAGTGCATTCATAGGAAGATGTCTTCCAAAAATAGGAGACATATTCTTTTGAAATAAGACATCTCCCTAGAGATGTCCCATTCTAAAAGGTGATGTCTTCCTAGAATTGACACTGAATTTAGAGAAACATTTCAATCTTGAAGGAGACATTTGCACTTGTCATTAGAGATCCATTGCATAAATTCTGAGGTATTTTTGGAAACTTTGATGCTATAAGAAGACTCCAAATTCTTGGGAATTCAGCAAGTGCTATCAACATCAAAATAATCATTGTCATATCTATCTTCTTGTACTCTTGTCCTACATTTTCATATCATTTTCTTGGTTGTATGGTAATTGTATGTTGAAATAAGCTTCAATGGCAAGGTCTTGTAGTTGTAGTTACATGCTTTCCATACTTTTTAAATTTTTTATTATTTCCCTATAGGGTTAATGTATTCTTGTGAGAAGGCATCTGTATTGAGGTTGTTGAGATCCTATAGGATTGAGTTGTTTTTCAGCATTTTAACACTCTAGAGTGGAGCTCAATTTTGCAAAGGTTTTGGATTCCTTGAAACCACATTCTGAGGTTGTTGGGACCTTGCAGGGTTGAGTGGTTTTGCAACAATGAAACAGTTCAGAGCAGAGCTAAGAGCTTTTATAGGGTGTTGTTGTCACGTAAGACCATTTCTTGGAGTAGTAGTAAAATATGTCTCTGGTTTATAAAGAAAAATATTGAAGTTGGTCATGTTGGTGATTTATAAGTTTTAGTTACTTATTAACTCACAAAATGGAGATTTTAATTATGTGGTATGATAATATATTTCTTAGCCTAAAGTTTTCTCTTAAAGAGAAGAATTGAAGGCTTAAAAAAGGGAACTTTATCACAAAGGATAAAAAGGAATTTGACATGTTCATATTGCTGTGTTCTAGAAGTTCAAAAATTTAAGAAACAAAGATCAAAATATTTGATTAATTTATATAAAATATATATATTGGTGTTCCAATTTTCCATTGGAATTTTCCCCATGCATAGGAAGGCTTGGAAGAGCTACATAGTCAAGAAAAATTAACATTATTGTATTGAATTTTTGGAGTGGGAAGTGTAGACTTTGTGGTAACTGGAAATCTGAGAAGAAAAGAAAAAAGTGATCTTTTACTAATTCCATTTTAAAACATTAAGGGCAAAGTTTCCTGTGAAAATACAAGAAAACCCAAATTTAGGCTCAAACTCAATCACAGTTGACATGGAAAAAAACTAGACAACATGACTACAACTAGCTTTACTGAAGACATTACTAATAGCATGAACTTGAAAGTGTCACATACTAGAAATTATACAAAAAAAATTATAAAATTCTTGGGGTAGTAGAAAAATTAGAATTAAAAAAGACTTTGTCAAATGTTTCCCCATGAAAATGTACCATGATTGTGAAAGAACTTTTAAGAGGATTGTTAAGGTCCTTTGTCATTACTTGTGGGCCTTAAAGTAGTTCCATTAGCAAATGTAGTTTTTGGTAACAATAATAGTTGCAATGTAAAATTGGTGAGTACCCACAAGGCCAAAATTCTTAGTGATGCATTAAGTTAACATTAATCTAGTCCCGAACGCAATGCTCTATATTCAATTCAAAATCTTAGTAACCACAGCTCCAAGCCTATTGGTAGAAATTAGAGGAAACATAGAAATGATTTTCTATGGTCATAGCCTAAGCTTGATATACATGTAGATTATGGCCATGACATGTGCAGCTTTGTCTTAGAGTAGGAGCAAAAGGAGTAGCTACAATCCCATTGGAGTCCACATGTGTCTGCAAATGTGTGATAGTGGTTTGGGATGCAAGCGACATAAAATACCATTTGGGTTTCTTCCTGATTGGGTCGTGATTGAAGGAACTCTATCTTTGGTTGGACACTATGATAGATTGTTTTTCCTTACCAGCTCTAACCCTGGTAGCATTTTCCATGTTGTTGTGCATAGTTGTATGATGCAGAAGTGTCAGCGACGTAGATAATAAGCAGGTAGGTTGCACGAGTGCATCGATCTTGGAACAAGGCCTATGGTAGCGTAGTGATCTACAAGTAGCTGGAAGCAGTAGAAATAGCACGAATCATAGGATCAGGAGGTGGTGTGCATGACCAAGGGTTTCAACCATTTTTATGGTAAGGTCAACAATGAGCAGGCGATGGTAGAATTTCATGTAATAGATGTGGCAATAGGCATTGGCAACACGTGTTGCAGGAATAATGATTAAACCTTATTTGATGGATAAAATGCCAAGCATTGTAACATGTCAATCCTTACATGAATTAATTGAGAAATCTTTCATACATAAGAAGCAAAGAATTAAATTTTTTTTAAAATGATTATTTTTCATAATGCACCTATGTTATATATATATATCTGCTATAAAAAGTATATATAAAGTTATTATTTAAAAAAAGGTTTAAAGGAAAATTATTGGAAAAGAAACTTGCCAACCATGACATATATTTCTCAAAAAATATCCTAACTCCTATGGAAGTTATAACTTCCTCAGGTGGTTGTGAATTAATCCTCCAAGATATTTGTAATACCCATAACTTTTCATGATGTTTGTAACCACCTAAAGCTACTATAAAAAAGCTTGGGGAGATTTTGGAAAAGGAGGGATTTTGGAAAAAAAAATTGGAGCAAAAGACATTTGAAGAATTATTGTAAGATGGCTTACTAAAGACATCAACTCAACTACTTTGTTTTAATTCTATGAGTTCATTTCTTTCCATTTTGTTTTAGTTGCTTAGCTAATGGCTTAGATAGTATCATGCTTGGGATTTAATTTTGGGATTTATCCTTAGTTACTTTTATAACTTTGTTTTTGCACAATATTAGACTCCTATTAAGATTTGCCATAGAGGAGCTCATGTTGTTAGAAGCCTCAAGAGCAATTTAACAACACTGTCTTAATGAAATTGCCTATTTTGAGCATAGAGGATCTAGGAAAATATTTGGTATTTTGATGGGACTAAATAGCTTCTTTATTTTTAAAGTTTATTATCTTGGTATTTCAATCAAGAAATTATCAAGTTTTTTGGAAGCTTTGTTGAATGCAATCTTTAACAACTGTTAACTAGCCAAAATAGAGACTTGCATGTTGTAGTTTACACAGTAATTTTTGGTAATATAATAAGATTGTGTTTATGAAATTACTTGTTATCTCAGAATGTTTGAACAATTGGTAGTTATTGAATTAGGAATAGCTTTAATGCATAGTGTTTTATTGTGTCAATTTATCTTGGTTAAATATTTGAGGTTTCACACAAACCTACTTTCTTTTCTTTCTCTTTCTATGTCTATTGAATCTTACTCTATTTTTAGTTTTCTTATGGAACTTTCCCTTTGGGAGAAATTAGGAGTGGATTGGCAAAATTATGCTCAAATTTTTTTGTAAAATCTTATTTGTTACAAGTAGGTATTATAAGGACCATATAGACGAAGTGATTGAACAAAATAGGAATTTCCAACAACTCACAGTGTTTGACAAAGTTGACCAAATCTCTTTTATGATAGTTGATTATAGTTTCATACATAACTCAACCATTTCATCATTTGCAATCACATACACATACTCATGACTACTTTGATTTATAAATATTGAGTTTGTTTGGAGGTATTTGGACCTTGGTGTTGCCAAAAACTAGCAAGCACCTATATCCTATTTGAAGAACACATTTGATCCTGTGACTTTTCAAGGTCATGAGACCATGAAGCCTCCCAAACATTGGAGGTCCAAAATGACCACCAATAGTTTTTTTGGCACTAGAAGAATGCATGAAATTTATTACCTATGCTGATAAGTTAATAGTTCATTCAAAGAGCTTGATATTCTTAGCACACCAACAAGTCTTTATTGCTAGTAGGGCTTGAAAGAATTAGATACTATTTTTAGTTCATGACTAAGAAGATTGATAGTTTAGAAGATTTCAAAGGTTCCAAAGAAATTCTTGATTATAAGACTAACTATTCATTAGAAGTAGAACAGAAAAAGTTTCTTGGGTTTGGAATAAGTAGTGGAGTAAAGACCAGAAGGATAAGAAGTTCACCTCTTCTATTTGGTTTATTGGTCTATAATAGGAGATCAAAGAAGTATAAGAGTTCAACAATCAAAAGGAGTTCCAATAGGATGGAAAATCCTTGCCAAAGAGTTACATCATTAGGATTTCAAAATTGCAATGATGTTCCTAAGGTAGCTTACAAATAAATGCCTGAGCCTTTTATTCCTGGAAAAGCTTACTTAGTTGAAGAGTATATTCACATATTTGAGTTAGTTTTATCTCATGTAAATGTTCAACATCAAGATCAAGCTTGTAGGTTGTTTGTAGTAAATTTAAAGGATATGGATCAGGTTTGGTATTGGAGCTTACCAAGAAACAATGTCACAAGTTGGAATGATATGAAGAGCCTTTTCTTGGCCCAATTTGGCAATCAATTATATCAACAAAAACTATACTGTGAATTAATACAAGCTAAGCAAGAAGTTAAAGAGTCAATTAGAGAATTCAACATTAAGTTTTAATTAATTTGTGGGCTCTTTCAACAACAATATAGAACATCAGAAAAAATGCATAGAGATGCCTATCTTAAGGCTATGAATCCCAATATTTCAATTTAGTTAAGGAGAACATCAAACTTGTTAACATTGAATGACTACTTTAGTGAAGCTATACAACTAGAAAAACAACTGAACTTGAATCATGAAGAGATTATCACAACTCAAAAAAGAGAAGAGAAAATGATGGTTCCTATGCAAGATTTTGCTCAACTTAAAGCTTTACTAGGGCCATCTTGTATTAAGATAGAATAAGAGTTAGAAAGCAAAGAATCTGAAAAAGGACAATTAATGAGATATTTATCCAACAAAGTAGTAAAACTAGAGAAAGCTTTAGCTAAAGTTAAAATCAAGAAAGAAAAGAAAAGTAGAAAACATAAACATTAAGATACCAAGTTAGTAGAAGATGAAGATGAAAATGATCTTGTTATGTCTAACTTCCTTGATATTAAATATGATAATGAGTTATCTAGTGTTCCTTATGTAATTAAATCTTATAATAATGGATCTAGTGATGCCTTTTCTATATTAAGTTCTAAAGAGGATATATCGTCAGATGAAGAGTATAATAAAAATGAGAAAAATGAATATAATCTGTGATTAAAAGAAAGATTAACTACTTCCAGACCTCCAAACGTCATTTCTGATCCATATACTAAGAGAAAGGTCTTTGAACCAAGTAGAAGAGAGAAAAACAAAACTAAAGAAGATCAAGTAGAACAAGGTACTCAAAATCAATCTTTTAATAAATGGATGAAGAAATCAACCTTTTATGGAGATGGATAATATGATTTGATTGAAGATCTCAAACATATAAGAGAAAATATTAGCATATATCAATTACTACAAATTAGAGATTAGAAAATAAAGACTTTAGAGTTTATTAAATGTAAAATAAGAGTTATGGAATCAGAATTAAGCTATGTGTCAAACAATGATGAGAAAACAAAAGCTAGCTATGATTGTACTCCTGACAAGGAAGCTCCTTCTTTTCTTTTTGCAATGAAATTAAACGACAAGTATCTTCATAATTTTTTACTTGATTCTAGAGTTGCATCTACTATTATTTCATTACCTAGATGCAAAAAACTTGGTTTAATTCTCAAAAAATCAAATAAAAAAATTGTTCAAGTGGATAAAAGTAGAGTGAAGATTGTGGATCAACTACCCAATGTTTTATTAGAAATCACTTTTGAACCCCATATCAAGAGTAGAGTAACTATTCAAGTGGCTGATATACCAGATTCACATAGTCTTTTGTTGAGTAGAAGTTGGAGTAAGAATTTATCTGGTTACATATCATTGGATTACTCTCATATGTGGCTACCTTGGAAAGGAGAGTTGAATCAAATATACATTTATAGTGAACCCTTGATGATTGAAAATATTACTTCAAATGGAAATAACAAGATTGTTGAATCAAAATCTTTTCAAACCAAAATTTGCATACTTCAAGAATTTGATAACTTAGAAAAAGAGGAATCTCAAAATGAGATCAAATGGGAACTATACTTTGATGGTTCTTGTAACTCCAAAGGTGTAGGAGTTGGAATAGTTCTAGTGAAAGATGATTTTTAAAAAATATTCAAAGCAACTTATCTATCTTTCCCTTGTACAAACAACAAGCTTGATTATGAAGCTTTGTATATTGGAATTAAAGGAACACTAGAAAAAGAAATCAAGGAAATTACCATTAAAGGAGACTTAAGATTATTTTGTGGCAAATTAAAGATAATTGTGTGGTGAAAAGCTCATTCTTGCTATCCTATAAACAACTTGTTTTTAAAATGTTGGATCAATTTCATCACTATAAAAAGGAACGTATAGGTAGAAAGGACAATTATATAGTGGATGACTTAGCAATAACAACTTCAACATTAGATGTGAAAAAAATAGAAGGTTATGAAGGTGCAATGATCGAGAAATCCCATCAACCATTGGTACCTAATAATATAAGGCATTTACAAGTATTTGAAGATGATGATTAGTTGCTTAGATTCTTGAGAAATAAACAAGAATTTGAAGGTGAAATCGTAATAGAAACAACATCAAAGATTTGGAAAAATTCTATTCCCAAAAAAGTGATTGATTATGAACATGAGTTTGACAAAAAATTTCTCACTAGAAAGGATGTACAAAATCTAGATGATCAAGCTTATGAAGTAGTGAATTTCAAATCTACTAAGTTACCAAAGATGTTCACAAAGGAAGAGGATTCAGTTTTCAAACAAAATTTATTATTACTCTTGAAATATAATTTAAAAAATTTTGCTTGGCCCTATGATGATCTTAAAGATTTTAGACTAGATGTGATGACACATAAGATTCCTTTGGTAAATGGTTGTAAGATAGTTAAATAAAAATAAAGGAAATTCAATCCATCATTTGAGCTAGCTATGGACGCTGAGATCAAAAAGTTATTATAAGCCCAAATCATAAATCCTATCTAATATTTGAAATGGCTTGATATTCTTGTATTAGTAAGAAAGAAGAATGGTGATATTAGACTTTGACTAGATTTCAAAAATTTGAATGAAGCCTTGGAAAAAGATAAATATCCACATCCTAGAACTAATGAAGTGTTGATCAAAGTATCAGGTTGTTAAGTGTATTCTTTCCTAGATGGTTTCTTAGGCTATAATCAAATCATGTTAGATAAGGGTGATAGATATAAAACAACATTTATTACCAAATGGAAAACTTACGCTTACCAAAGAGTGCCATTTCGATTGTCAAATGCTAGAGCTACTTTTCAAAGAGTAATGGATTTAGCTTGTAAAGGTTTAATGGGTGAGTTTGTTGTGGTTTATTTTGATGATATCACTATTTTTTCAAAAAGGAAGGAAGATCATATTGTTCATCTTTCAACAAGTTTTTGATAGATATCATGAGTATGGTATTTCATTAAATCCTAAGAAATGTATCTTTGGGATTAAATTTGGAAGTTTACTAGGTCATGTAATTTGTCAAGAAGAAATTACTATAGATAGTTCTTGAATTCAAGTAGTGCAGAACATGAACATCCCACAAGCAAAAAGTCTCTTAGATATTTCTTTGAAAAAATAAATTTCATTAAGAAATTTATCCTTGGGTTCAATGAAATTACTAAACGTTTGATGCATATGCTAAAGAAAGATATCCAAGTAGAAAAAACACCAAAATTAGAGAGAGCATTAGTAGAAATTAGGAAGACTATTCAAGAAACTCCATACTTGGTAAACTAAAATTGAAAGAATACTTCTATTTATATGCTTTCACTTCAAATGATTCAATTGCTACAGTTTTAACTCAAAAAAGGTAAAGGTCAAGATCAATCGATTGGATTTTTTGGATATTAGTTGAAAGGTTTAGAGCTAAATTATTCAGACTTAGAGAAAGAAGCATTCATAGTTATTAAGGCACTTCTACATTTCAAATATTATTTGAAAAGCTCATTAGTTCATATTATGCTAATTGAGCCCACAGTTAAACAATTTTTATCTTAAAATGAAATTGGATTGAAAAGAGGAAAGTGGCTCATAAAGCTTCAAGGATTTAGATTTTCATTAGAAATATGCAAAACCATTAAAGGAATAGGATTAGCCAAGTTAATGGCTAGACAAGATGAAGTATGTGCACTCAGGATTCATGAGGGAATTTGGTAAGATGAGATTCTAGAATTCCTTGATACACAAAAAAGTTCGTAATAACTTAATTGCAAGTCAAAAGAGAGATTTCTTTAAAAAGGTAAAAAGATTTGTAGTCAAAGATGGAATCTTATACAGAAAGGATTTCAAAGGGATCTTGTTGAAATGTGTTCATAATGATAAAATTGGTCCTATTTTTAGAACAATTCCCTATCATTCAAATTTGACTTATGAATCTCCTAAGTCTACTATGTAGCATATACTTTGTTATGGTTTTTATTGGCCTAGTATGTATCAAGATATTATTTTGAAAATTCAAAGATGCTATAAATGTTAGATTCATGGATCAAAGATCAAAAAGGAGCAAGCTCTTTCAAAACTAGTAATTGTAGATAAACCATTTCAACAATGGGGCTTAGATTTCATTAGTACAATTACTTCTTTGAGAGCTGGACATAAGTTCATTCTCTTAGCTACTGATTGCTTCACCAAATGGTCTAAAGTAAAAGATTTGAGAAGAAGTTTAGCATTAGATGTGATTAAGTTCTCAGAAGATTAGGTTCTAAGTTGTTTTGGCTTACCTGAAGTATTGATATTTGATAATGGACCAACTTTTCAATTTGAAGAATTTATAACATGGGCATCAGAAAAATCCATCTTCCTTTTTTCTTCTTAAAAGTATTATCCTCAAGGAAATGGCTTAGCTAAATGTACAAAAAAAGCTTATTTCCTAGATTAAGAGATCAATGGATGAGAATCATGGAAATTGGATTGATTACTTACAATATACATTATGGATTGATTGTATTAGATTTAAGAAGACCATTGGAACTTCAGCTTATAACTTAATCTATGGGTTGCCTACAAGAATTAAAAATAGAATTATAAGTTTGGCATCAGATTTTGTGCAAAAATATAACAAGAGAATGGATAAAAATAGAATTACCATGACTTTTCTCATCAAAAGAGAAGCTGAAATGGATAAAGCTAAAGATACTTTATTAAAGAATGCTTTTCAAGTCAAAAGGTGGTTTGATAGAAAGGCTATGAAAATAACTCTTAAGGTTGGTGATCTTGTATTATTATGAAGTATGAAGAAGCTAAATAAGTTTTCAATTGTATGGACTAGTCCATCTTAGATCAAGAAATGATTATCCAAAGATACATACAAGCTATCAACACTTGATGGAATATAGTTGAAGTTTCATATAATGTTTTTCATATAAAATGTTATTTTGGACAACCCCCCACAATTTGAATCTCTATGTATAAATAAATATATATATGTATATAATATAGTAATATATATATGTAGGTAACTATGATAATATTTAGTATACATAGTAATAAATAATGAACTTTTAGTAATAATATATATATATAATAAGTAACATACATATAGTCTTATATAATAAGTAACTTAAATATAATATTTAACCATAACATATATATCCTATATAGGTGTTTAGATAAGTTTATATAGTATTATTAAAATATGTATAAGTTAAAGTACTAGTTTAAATAATATTTAATTTAAAGTGTTAAATTATTTAATTTATATTATGTTAAGTAATCATTACTTATCATATGTGTAAGTGGGAGTGATTGCTAGATAAATACTTAGTGGTGAATTAATTTCAACAACTAAATAGTGGAATTTAAATTGGCCTTATGTGTAATGATGGAAAGATAAGTAATTTGGGAAAAATGGCATAATTAATTAGTGAAATTGGTAGGAATTTCAAATTTTCTTTACACTATAAAAAGAGAGGTAGATTATTTAGAATTGCATCATTTCTTAATTCAAGGCTTAAGTGGAGAAAACAACTAAAGTGTGTGAGTGTGAAGTGAAATATGGTTCTTGGAGAAAGAGTAATGAGAAGGCCATTGATTCCATATGTCATGGGATGTTGTCTAGAACATGTGTTGAGAGCCTATTATAAGGCAACCAGCCATGGAGCATCGAGTGAAAGCCCTTTCCTACTTTGGCTTTTAGATGATTTTAGATTTTTCAATGATGGACTTTCCATAGATTTTGATGTTTGGGGCAGCTTTTATGTTTCAAGACATAGAAGCATCTAATTGGGGAGAGCCTCAAAAATTAGTAGCTAAAGAGATGGATGCAAGGGAGACAAAAATAGTTGTGGAAAAAAAAAATGAAGACCAAGATAAGGCTTCCACTATGAAAGAGGAGGAAAGAAAAGCATTCATCACAACTGAAATTACATATGAAAGGACTCTCAATACAAGAATTCCTAAAAGAGTTACTTTAACTATTCTTTTCCCACCTATAGAATAGTTGTATGAAATTTGTTTGTAAAGTTTCCTAATTTTTACTAGAAATGAGGTTTTTATTTTATCAAACCTTAAGTTTGCTAAAAGTTTTCTTTGAAAAAGATTTTTGTTTCTATGTAAAAGGAAATGTTTTCAATAAACTTATTTTATCAGCTATTGTGCAAAGAAGGTAGGGGGGCGGGGAGGTGTATTGAGAAATGTTATCACATAAGACCATTTCTTGGACTGTTAGTCAAATATGCCTCTAGTTTGAAGAGAAAAATATTAAAGTTGGTCATGTTGGTGATTTACAAGTTTTGGTTACTTATTAGCTCACAAAAAGGAGATTTTATTTATGTGGTATGATAATACATTGCTTAGCCTAAAATTTTCTTTCAAAGAGAAGAATTAAAGGCTTAAAAGGGGACTTTATCACAAAGGATAAAGAGGAATCTGACATGTTCATATCATTGTGTTCTAGAAGTGCAAAAGTTCAAGAAACAGAGATCAAAATCTTTGATTAATTTATATAAAATATATCTATTGGTGTTTCAATTTTTCATTGGAATCTACCACATGCACAGGAAGGCCTAGGAGAGCTACAGAGTTAAGAAAAATTAACATTATGGTATTAAGTTTTTTAAGGGAAAGTGGAGACTTTGTGGTAACTAGAAATCCAAGAAGAAAAGAAAAACACGATCTTTCGTTGATTTCATTTTAACACATTAAAGGAAAAGTTGCCTATGAAGATACAAGAAAACCCAAATCCATGCTCAAACTCAATCACTGTTGACATGGCGAAAAGCTAGACAACATGACTACAACTAGCTTTACTTAAGACATTGCTAACAACATGAACTTGAAAGTGTCACATACTTGAAATTATACAAAATGAATTATAAAATTCTTAGGTAGTAGTAGAATTAGAATTTATAAAAAAATAAAAAAATAAAAAATGTGAAACTTTTCCCCATGAAAATCTACCATGATTGTCAAAGAACTTTTAAGAGGATTGTTAAGGTCCTTTGTCATCACCTGTGGCCTTTGAAGCAGTTCCATTGGCAAACACAGTTTCTAGTAACAATAATAGTTGCAATGTAAAATTGGTGTGTATCTACAAGGCCAGAATTCTTAGTGATGCACTAAGTTAATGTTAATCTCATCCTCAACGCAATGCTCTATATTCAATTCAAAATCTTAGTACCCATAGCTCCAAGAGTATTGGTAGAAATTAGAGGAAATAGAGAAATGAATTTCCATGGCTGTAGCCTAAGCTTGAGATACATGCAAATTGCAGCCACAACAGGTGCAACTTCATCTTAGAGTAGGAGTAGAAGTAGTAGCTATAGTCTCGTTGGAGTCTACATGCATCCATGAAGGTGTGACAATAGTTTTGGGTGCAAGCAGCATAAAATAAAATTCTGGTTTCTTCCTAATTGGGTTGTGATTGAAGGAAGTCTATCCTTGGTTGGACCCTCTTGTAGATTGTTTTGCCTCACTGGCTCCAACCCCAGTGGTGCTTCCTGTGTTGTTGTACATAGTCCTATGACATAGAAATTATAACAACATTGATAGCAAGAAGGTAGGCAGCACGAGTGCATCGATCTTGCAATGAGGCTTGCTATAGTGCAGTGATTGGTGAGCAGCTAGTAGTGGTAGCAATAGCCTGAATCATAGGATGAGGAGGTGGTGTGCATTGCTAAGGGTTTCAAACATTTTTATGGTAAGGTCAGCAACAAGCAAGAAGTGGTGGAATTTCATGTAGCAAATGTTGCAATAGGCATTGGCAACCTGTGCTACAGGAATAATGATTAAACCTTATTTAATGGATAAAATCCCAAGCATGGTAACATGTTAATCCCCGCATGAATTAACCAAGAAAGGTTGCATACATAAGAAGCAAAGAATTAAACATTTTTAAAAATGGTTATTTCTCATAATGCACCTATGTTATATGTATATATATAGCAAAGTATACATATAAATTTATTATTAAAAAAAGGTTTAAAGGAAAATTATTGGAAAAGACACTTGCCAACCATGGCATATATTTCTCAAAAATATCCTAACTTTTATAGAAGTTATAACTTCCTAGGGTGGTCATGAATTAATCTCCCTAGATATTTGTAATATCCATAACTTTTCACAATGTTTGTAACCACCCAAAGCTACTATAAAAAGAGCTTAGGTAGATTTTGAAAAAGGGGGGGATTTTGGGGAAAAAAATTAGGGAAAAAGACATTTGAAGAATTCTTGTAAGATAGCTTGCTAAAGACATCAATTTGGCTACTTTGTTTTAATCTTGTTAGTTCATTTCTTTCCATTTTATTTTAGTTTCTTAGCTAATGGTTTAGATAGTATCATGCATTTAATTTTTGGATTTATCATAGGTTGCTTTTATAGCTTTGTTTTTGCACAATATTAGACTCCTATTAAGATTTTTCATAGAAGACCTCATGTTGTTGGAAGCCTCAAGCATAATTTAATAGTATGATCTTAAATTTTTTTTTCCTATTTTAAGCATAGAGGATCTAGGAAAATATTTGGTATTTTGATGGGACTAAAATGGCTTCTTTATTTTAAAAGTTTATTACCTTGGCATTTCAATCAAGAAATTGTTAAATTTTTTTGAAGCTTTGTTGAATGAAATCTTTGACAACTTTTAACTAGCCAAAATAGAGACTTGTACATTGTAGTTTATGTAGTAATTTTTGGTAGTATAATAAGATTGTGTTTATGAAATTGCTAGTTGAGCTTAGAAAGTTTGAACAATTTTCAGTTATTGAATTAGAAATAGCTTTAATGCAAAGTGTTTCCTCATGTAAATTTATCTTGCTTAAATATTTGGGGTTTGACACAAATCTACTTTTTTTCTTTCTCTTTCTATGTCCATTAAATCTTGTTCAATTTCTAGTTTTCTAGTGGAACTTTCTCTTTGAGGGAAATTAGGAGTAGATTAGCAGAATTGTGTTCAAATGTTTTTATAAAATATTATTTGTTACAAGTAGGTATTATAAGGATAATATAGAGTAAGTGATTGAACAAAATAGGAATTTTCAACAACTCACAGTGTTTGACAAAGTTGGTTGTATCTCTTATATGATAGCTAATTATATTTTCATACATAAGTTAACCATTTCAACATTTGCAATAGCATACACATACTCATGAATAGTTCATTTTATAAAAACTGAGTTTATTTATAGGTATTTGGGCCTTGGTGTTGCTAGAGACCAAGAAGCACCTGAATCCTGTTTGAAGAACTCCTTCGATCCTGTGACTTTACAAGGTCATGAGACTATGAGGCCTTCCTAACGTTGGCAGTCCAAAATGGTTACCAATAGGTGTAGTTCCCTTTAAACCACATTTTTAGCTTGTTTGGATCTTGCGAGTTGAGAGATTTGATAGTGATGAAACTCTTTTTAGTGGAGCTCAAATCTTTTAAAAGTTGTGGTGTTCTTTAAATCACATTTTGGAAGAAACAAAGTCCAGAGGTGTGCAAGGAATAAACCCTCCAAGTGTGAATAACTTAGGTTGGGGAACCATGTAAATTTTATGTTTAATTTGATGGCTAGAGCTTGTTTTAATTAGGGAACTTATTCAACCCCCTTCTAAATTGTCAATCCTCAAGTGGTATCGGAACTTGGTACTCCTAGTTTTGAGTGTAACAACTTAGAAGTGAACGATGGAAGAAGGATCATATACAAAGTCATCAATGTTAAATGGGGTTACCTTCACATGCTGGAAGACTCAAATGAAAAAATTCTTTAAGTACATGAGGTTCATAACTTTGGTATTCATCTTGAATGAATGCACTCAACTCATTAGTAGCATTTTGTACAGCAAAGGTAAGACAAGAGGTAAGCAATCTAACCTTTTAAATTTTGATACCATTTCTATGGAATTTTGGATATATGGTAGAAGAGGCCATATGGCTTGTGAGTGTCCTAATGCTTATAGGTTACAAGGGAAAGAGCATAGTGAAGAAAGGGAAAGAAGTAATATCTATACAAGTTGGGATGATGAAGAGGAAACAACTCAAGAGGATAAGAAGGAAAAAAATATCTACACCAACTGGGACTATGGAGAAAAAAGTGAGGAAGATTTAGATAATGCTATAAAAAGGACTCATACCTCATTTGCATGGCTCTCATAGATGATGATGCTAGCCTCTTTGATGATGATCAATTTGAAATTGATGACGAAAGGTATGATCTTTTGTGTAAGGAACTTCTATCTCTTTAAAATCTTTGCATAAATTTGAATAAGCAACTAAAAACCAAGGATCAATATATTTCTTTATTAAATACAAATATTTTAGATCTCACAAACGAAATCTTAGATCGAAGCACTAAGAACAAAAAACTAACCTTGTCTTATGAGCAGATAAAGAAGAACTTGTAGATACTAAACTTATAAATGAAAGACTAGTCAAAGGAAAGGAATCTCTTCAAATAGTTCTTGAATAGGGAAGAATTCCAAATTATAAAAGCGGTCTGGGATGTTATCAACAAGAAAAAGCATCTACAACAACCTCATCTAAACAAGAGAGCACTTTAAAGATTGAGGTAACCACTAGCACTATAGGTAATCAAAAGGTGACTTCAAGGTTTGATAATTTCAAAAAAAGGTTTAGGTGTTTTTATTGTAATAGATTTGAATACAAGTTATGGAATTGCAATTTAAAATTTTATCACATGAACACCTGGTTGTATCATAAGACTTCGTGGTCTTACCCAAATGCACCTAGAAAGGAAATCTTGTAGGACAAAAAGGAATGGAGGAAAAATAAAAAGTGTAAAGAGAATAAAAAGGTGTGGAGAATCAAGAGAAAAGAAAAAAGTGAAAGAACTCTCAAAAATCTTGTAAAATGGAGAATGAAACTAGAAATAAATGAAATTGGTATGAAAGGAGGAACTTTGAAAGAAGAAGCCAATTCCAATATCCTTAGTCATCTTGATCTCCATCAACAAGCAAGGTGAGTAATAGTAAGTATAGTTATAATCATTATACCTTGACTTGATGAGATTAGACTAGATTAGTTTTTTTTATGATTGAATGGAAGCTTGTGCTACTTTGAAATTTTTTATTAAAAAATCATCTTTTTGGATTCTTAATTAGAATGTATTTTTTTCAAGTGGTTTAAAACCCTTGAATATAATTCATGGACAAAAAGCTTTTTGTTGAACATTCATTACTATTTAAACATATATGTCTTGTGATATGGCACTGTTGCTTCCCTCTAAAATCATAAAGTTTAATTTCTTTTGGAATATTTCTTATGTATGATAATTGAAGCATTTGAATTGGTACCTTTAATTTAATTCATGAATATTTTGAGAAAAGAAACATTTCAAAGGAATTCCTTGAGCATATGAATTATTTGCTATCTTTATCATAAGATACTACTAATGAAAGGCCTTTCTTTTAAAATTCTTAAAACTTGATCATGATATGGCACTCTAGATTTATGGTGACATCACTTAGTCCCTTGTGTAATTCTCAATGTATGTGTGATGTTTGTGTCTATTTTCATGTGATGATTTATAAATATTTTGCCATGTTTGGGAGTGTTTTAGACTTATTTTAACAAATCTAGGGGAAATTGTTTTTGACATAACTAATGGGATACCTTAGTGTTCATACTTGATCTTATAATTTTTATGTAGCATGGAGATCCTAAAAGGCTTAAGAGGAGAATACTAATCTTTCTACAATAGATGCATTATGACCAAAGAAACTAGAAAGAAATACAAACAAAGATGTAGGGGAAGCCTATACCTCATTGATAGTTATCATCTATAGGCCACTCATTTAGGGGGAGTCTTTTGAGACTCTTACCAAAAGATACTCAAGAAACAAGACATTCCACTTTAACACCCATAGCTAAAAATGAGCGAGAAGAGTATTATTCATCTTAGATTATGGAAAAGTATCCAAGGAAAAAGTATAAGTTAATTTTGGTCAACATATCTTTTTGATATTTCATCTTATGATGTATTTCTTGGAGATGATATTTAAAGTTGACATGGGTATATAAAATTTACTTTATGAACATTTTGTTAAGGATATGTTTAGTTGTTCTTGAGAGATTTAGCATGAGAAGTTACATTGCTTTGCTATTTCTTGTTGGATGTGCATATATATACTCTCCTTATCATAGAATTTCTATGCCTTATCCTTTTGTTGATGTTTCAAAAAAGGAGAATATCTCATGATTATAGAATCATGAGATATTAGTTATTTTCTACTAATGACTTGTTAGTTTAGAGACATATTACTTATTCTTCAATGGTCAAATTTTAGACTTTGGCATTTGGTTTTAAATACTCTTAGAAATCAATTAAAAGGCTTGGCTTAGTTGTGTCTCATTAATTTTACCTCTATTTATGAACAGATAAAGGGTAGCTCTTACTGAAATGTGGTTTTTCATCATCAGCCTATGAATTCAATACTTAAGGATGTGTACTCTTTAACTAATATTCATCATGTTTTCTTCCTTAGATAAATGTTTGTATTTGTATGAGATTGTCATATGATGTTATGCAGCTATAGTGGAACTTTATTGAGAATTATGGTTGGTCCTTATCAGTTTCCCTACCTCTTTTTGGATGTTGTCCAAAAAGGGGGAGAGAGTAGAATATTTAGTTGATATTTAGTTAGAATCAAGATTTCAAGCATGGTAAATTTATATATTTTTTTTATGGATTATACTTTTCTATATCTATATATAAATTTATGCCATTTAACTTTCAAATATCTCTATGGTATATTTCTTTTGGATATACTAACCCATTTTCTTAAGTTTTGGACATCACCAAAAAGGGAGAGATTGTTGAACTTTTGGTATGTCAAAAACTTAAGAAAAATAAAGAATATGAATATGTGTTTATAGTCTAGTAGGACCATAAATGAACAAGGACTTTAGAATAAGAGTTGAGTTTGAAAACAAGATCTACGTTGAGATGTCATGAGATCTATGTAGAGATGTCATTATGAAGACTACATAGGAAAGATGAGAGGATGGACATGTACAATGAATAAAAGATAAACAAAGATGCTCTAGGGATTGAGAACAAGCCGAATCAATGAGAGAAAGACTCAAGAACCTAAGGTCAAAAGTTGAAAAAATGCCTCCAAGAAAGAGAAGACATCTTGGCAAAGAGGAGTACGTTCATAGGAAGATGTCTTCCAAAATAGGAAATGTATCCTTTTAAAAGAAGATGTCTCCCTAGAGATGTCCCATTCTTGAAGGAGACATCTCTCCAAAACTGATTTTGAATTCAAAGAAATTTCCCAATCTCAATTGAGAAATTTATGCTAGCCATTAGATAGTTGTACAAATTTTGAGGTATTTTCGAAAACTCCAATGCTATAAGAAAATCCAAAATTCTTGAGAAAGTGTTGTCAACATCAAAGCAATCATTATCATATCTATCTTCTTATACTCTTGTTCTACATTGTCACATCATTTTCTTGATTATATGTTAATTTTATGTTGAATTGAGCCTCAATGGAAAGGTCTTGTAATTGTAGTTACATTCTTTCATTACTTTTGACATTCTTTTTTGTTGCCTTGTGAGGTTGATGTGCTTCTTGTGAGAAGGCATCTATATTGAGCTTGTCAAGATCTTGTAAGATTGAGTGGTTTTGCAGTGTCAAAACACTTTGGAGCAAAGCTCAATTTTGTAAAGGATGCAAGAACCTTGAAACCATATTCTAAGCTTGTTGCGACCTTGCAGGATTGAGTGTTTTTGCAATGATGAACCACTTTAGAGTAGAGATCAGATCTTGTATAGGGTGTGGTGCCCTTCAAATCATATTTTGAGCTTATTGGGACCTTGTGGGGTTGAGAGATTTCTCAACAATGAAAATCTCTATAGCATAGCTCAAATATTGTAAAGGTTGTGATGTGCTTTAAACCACATTTTGGAAGAAACAAAGTCTATAGATGTGCAAGAAATCTACCCTATGAGTGTGGACTACCTAAGTTGGGGAACAATGTAAATTTTGTGTTTAATTTTGCAGTTTGAACTTGTTTTAATTGGGGAACTTATTCAACCCCCTTTCTAAGTTCTTGATCCTCACTATTCAACATTATATTCCTATATAGCTCTATCTCCCAAAAGTTGGTAAAGTAAATGGATGATTTCTAATTAAAGATAATAAGCAGTGAAAATTCCAACCCTCAATCATACAAGTCACAAGTATTCACACATGACCATATTGTAATTTATGGATGGAAAATGTAACTATACTAGTAAGTTGATGATACGTTCATGATCATTATCTTTCCACTAGAGTTAGCAAAGTGTTAAAAATATAGTTTAACTCTAAGTGAGATATATGACTAGATGATGTTTATTAGTTCTAAGTATCCTAAAGGTAAATATAGTGACAATGGTTATAAATTCTATTAATAAATACATTGAAAATGTAAAAATATTCTAGTCTATTGGTGATAAGTGTCTGGTCATGGCTTGTTGTACACGTCCTAGGCTGATGTAATTATATTGGGATTACCAAATAACTTTACTATTGAGAGAATAAAGTAAAGTCACTATTGGATTATCAAATAACTACACTTTATTTTCAAAACCAATCATCCTTATTCTACTTGTATTAATAGATAATGGAAAAGTAAATGATGTACAAAATACAAATGAAAAGCTAGATGTAAATGACATGGAAATGTAAATTTATTCTATGTGAAATGTTACAATGATGAATAATAATCTTGATCTTTGTTGTTAGTAATAAATTGTATCTAGGAATAATCCACTTGAGCAAAGATGTTGTACAACTATAATTCCCTACACTACAAGTATTTAAAACTAATTTTAAGTTCATGAAAACAAACTATAAGAATTTTACTAAGGGTTAGCAAAAAAATCACACTTGATAGGACAACAGTCTTGTATTTCACTAAGGGTTACCATGTATATAATTATAAAGAAATGCTAAAGGATAATCTCTAACCAATAACTAAAACTTCAAATAAAATTTAGTTAACTTAAAATTTATAGAAATTAAAAAATATATGAATAATATTTTTAAAAGGATTTATACCTCAAAGTTAGCCTCCTAGAACATGTATAAGTACTAGCTAATAGCTATTTCATCCTCCAAATACTAACCAAAGAACTAATATTTGAATGAAACATAATTAACTATGGTACTACACCAAAGCTACCACTTTGAAAAATAAAATGCTAAATAAATGATAAATTATTTATTTATTTATCAAAAAAATTATAAAATCATGTCAAACATATAGCACACATAGCATACCACATACTTGATGAAAATCTTTGTGTAAATAACCCATCCAGTGATGCTTGCTTGCTTAAAACTCTAACAAAAGGGTTAGTGCATATATAATTAAAATAATGTAAAGTAATACTAAAACATATTTAAAAATTACTTACAAGGAACATATTGCAACTATGTAATTAATTCTAAACATAAATAATGAGGTGTTAGCCTAGTGGTAAGACTCTTAATTTACAAGCTTCAAGTCATGAGTGTGATTCTAGTAGGTAATGCTAAGTTATAAAGTTTTAATTCAACTATATATCTTTGGGTGTACCTATTATTTTAGGATTTTAATACCCCTAAACATACATATTACAATAAATCACATTTAAATAAGGAATCTAAAACATAAAGCAAAGGCTATACAAACAACATATCAAATGTTTAAATAAAAAATGTACCAATTAGGAAAGGATATCTGAAATATAGGTGTTACATTTGAAGACTTGCAATTTTGTTAATCTTTGAAGTTTTTTCAAATTATTTTTTATTTCTTGTATATATTTTTGAAATAAATGTTGTAATATACCACTTAAATTGGTCAATTAGTCAAAGTCACCTTTCTAATTTTGTAACAAACTTTATCCTAATTTTATTTAACTTGAGGACAAGTTTTTAATCATTCATGAGGGTATGATTAATAATTTATATATCGATCATGACAATATAACTACAATATCTTATATAACTATTCATCATACCCCCATGCCAAATATAATGTATTGAGGGCTAGTAGCACCTATATATATCATCCACCTACCACATTGAATACGTATATTTTATTCCATTATAGTCATACTCTTGTAGTTTTTTTTATAATTTTAGTAATATTTAGTGAGTATCTACAATATGATTTGAAGTAGTTATCTAACATTATTTAAGTCAAATGTACCTAAATATGTTCCATGACCAACAATAAATATCAAAATTGTTTCTTATCATCACAACATTCTAACTTAGCATTGACTCTAGTTTTTTATGTAGTTTAATTTCAATTATATTTTTTTTAAAGATTTACATTTTCATCATGTAATAGTAACTCAGTAGAAAGAATATGACTAATTTCATGCATAATGTATAATTTTCTAATAACCTAGTAGTGATATAGCTTCGTTCACCTAGTAGCATATTGCTTAATAATCATAGTGGTAGTTACACTAACCTAAGATGTGAACATCAAGTTCAAAATGAATATTCATTACTTTAGATTAGATTAGATTAGATGATAAGGATCTACTTAAACAAGCCCTAGATAAAACTAATTTCCTCCTATTATAAGTCAAATTAACTTATAAAGAAAGAACATAAGAAAATGAAGAAAATATCCCTCTATCAATCAAATTTCAAATAAAGAAAGAAATCAACAATAAGGAGTTAAGATCAACTCAAATCTCCCAAGAATTTGAAAGGTTACACATGTCTTCTCAATCTCTCAAACTTTCTCACACTTCAAGCACATAATCTCAAGGTAAGATAACTTTCATAGAAGACCTTTCATCTTCCCTAGTCTACTTTCTCCCTTAATTGATCTTATTCTTATCTCTAAAGTCTCTCTTGAATACTTGTGTCCTTCTTTCAAATTTTCTTTCCTTTATTTTGAAAGTTAAACATCCTTTTATATCTATAGGAATGACCCTTAGCCTTTTGTAATGGTTAAAAAATTCAGTGCCGGAGAACCAAAGATCTCAATGTTGAGTCGTTAGTTCCAAGTTCTACAAGCTTTGGAAGGATTTGGAGTACCTAAAACAGTCTTAGTAGTTGCTTAAGAACTTAGGAAGTCTATTTTTGAATGTGTAAATGAAAGTAAACTACAATGTGTAAAAATAATGTTTCAACATAGGACTTGAGAAAGAATCATAAAAATATGAGAATTATGTAAGAAATTTCGTAATGCAAAAACTACAAACTATGTATTTAATGCTATAAAGAATATTTTTTAAAATAAATGATTTAGAAGGTACAGAAAGCCTGAGAATAAAATGTCTCTCTTATAATATAATTCAGGTGGAAAGGTGTGCTCTACATAAGATCTGCACTGGGCTTTGTTTGATCTACATAATGAATGCTACTATAGGTCTCTTCTAGCACTTAGGAATTAGTGCTACAAACTCTGCAAAAAATATTCTATGATGCTCTTCTATTTCTTGCCAAAGTGTGATTTGCCAAAAGTCCTAAAATATTATCAAATTTGGCATTTTTGTTATGTTGGAATTTGTTATAGTTCTATATGCTCATTGGAATATTACATGATGTTTTGAATCACAAGTGTAATGTATGGATTAAACATACAAATTTCCATGCTACACCACATGCTACAATAGTGTGTGGAACTAGGATGTGCATCATGTAAGACAAAAAAGTCAATTTTTTTGTAGCATATGAAGCATTTTTTCCTTCACATGTTGGCATAAATAGAATTCATAGTGTGTGGGTTGCAAATTTCATTTTTCACATTGAAAAATAACCCAAATTTTACCAAAACAAGGTAACATGATAGGCTTTTTGATTGAAAAATAAGACAATTATCTCTACCTTTTGATCTCCACCAAAATTACTTTACAAATTTGGCTACTAGACTTCTTGTGCACAACATGAATTTTCTTAAGGTGTTTCATTGGCCTCTCTTTATTGATGTTTTGAGGATTGATCTAAGAAACATCAACAAAGAATGCAAAACATCACCTTGATTTTATTACCAATGCTCCCTCTCCATCCTTGATTCAATAGCTATCAAATCATACTAAGAAGTGCTTATGATGGCGAAATAAGGTCACAATAGAATGTTAACAATTTAAGATGAAATAAGGATTACATTGGTTGTTCAAATGGTCATGTGGGCTATTTGAATGATTTCATTAGCTAACAAATAATTCCAAAAGTTTTAACATCATGATTATGGCATGGTGGTGACATATTTGCTAATCAAAGAGGTCTTCTTGCTTTGTGTTGGGAATTACTGGTTACTCGATGGATTTTGACAAGTTTCATGTAATTCTAGAGCTGCCAGAGGACTTGGCTAGGGTTTGGTGTATGAAGTTACCATTCTGGAGTCATTTGGAAGCTTGGCTGATGTTTGGAAATATCCTCCTACTAGTGACTATGTTGGCCAGTGTAGTCAAGCTACTGGTCAGCATAGTTGCCACAATTGGTAGGTTTTGAAATGAGTTTCTACCTACCTCATTGTTTAGTTTCTATCAATTTCAACACGTAATTTCTTGTTTTGGACATAAGGTTTTATGGCATGGATGAATAGCTGGGAAGTTGGTTTAAGCAGTAATTAGATTTTGAAATTCATTTAATGCTTATGGGTGCTTGAAACCTAGTGTAGTCACCCTAGAAAATTGAAAATACAAGTGTATTAGGATTTCCATTGGCTTTCTTCCTAGGCATCTATTGGTACCCACATTGAATTTGAATTTTTGGAAGCATCATTTTCCCACCTTAGAGACCTTAGAAATAGTTTTAAAAGATGTAGATGATTTAGCATCACTTTGAATGCAAAGAAATCCTTCTTCATTGTTCAAAGTGTTAAATTTCTTGGTCATATAGTAACTAAATAAGGGATTATGACTAATCTTGAGTAGGTAAATGCAATCTTAGAAGTACCTTACCCTTTATCAAAGACTTATCTAAGGCTTTCTTTGGAAAAATTAATTTTTTTAGATGATTTATCCCTATTTATGCTGAATTGGTTAGACCATTAAATGAGATGCTTAAGAAGGATAGTAATATGCACTGGACAGATGAAAGAAAGAATGCTTTCCTTGCTATTAAAGAGCCCATTATAGACATTGATATCTTAGCTTCTCCTTGGTATGAAAATGATTTCCTCTTATATGATTTTTGTAGTGATATTAAAGAAGAATGACCTTGGTCATTGGAAAAATTGGCCCTCCATCCTCTTATATGCTTTTTCTAGTGATGATGTAACACCCTCCTTCCTACCCTTAGGATGTAGAGCAATATCTAGGGGAAATAAAATAATAAAGGTTGGTCATGATATAGTAATGAAATTGATTTATTCTAACATAGTGAAAGGAAGTATGGTTAAGCCATGACAAAGAGGAAGTAGAGATTAAATGATAAGATAATGAGAACAAATTATATCTTTTAGTATTAAGATGAATATATACAAGTAATAAAGAGTTAAATTATAAGCATATACTAAAAGCAATCTTATATCAATGACATTGTAAATTCCATAATAATCTCATTTTGTACATCTTATTCATCAAAGTTACTCATGACTCATAGGCTAAGTAAAAAATTAATAGATTTATTTTGAATTTTATTGGAGTTACCCAAGTAACTAGATAAGTCCAAATTTTACATGGAAGAAACAAGACACTCATAGAGTCCAAGTCTCATAATACTATATTGTTTGGTTGTTTGGATCATGTTTGAATGTTGGATTTAACCTTTTACTCGATTACTTTAATATTGATGGAGTACTAGTTATTTGATCTATTTGGTTTATTTGTATGTCCTTGCACCACTGACCTTGATTTTGTTGATGTTTAGATAGTTGTGTATTTGTTGTTTGGTAGGAGCTAGCACCAATTTGTTTGACTAGTTGAAGATGATCTTCTTAGAAATGTTTACTTCTTTGGCTACTTAGCTCTCTTTTTTCTCTATTTTTTAAGAGCTATTGATTTTCTTGACTTGAGGCTACATTGGCCTCTTGGATTTATTGGGATTTTCTCCCATTTTTTATGGGAGAAAAACCTTCATTAGGCTTCATTGTCAAGACCGAAGTTTTGTTTTTGTATTGAATGAGATGTGTTACATTCAATGAACTTGGTTAGAAAAGCATGTTGAAGGAGATGTTACATGGTCATGATTCATGAGTGTCAAACATATATTTTCATTGTTAGCAAGGTAAGGAAGGCTATAATTTGATTATAGGGTTATGGTTTAGGACTAGTAATGGAAGTGAGGTGAGGTAAGAACTATTGACTAGATCGAATAAGCTAACCAAATCTTGTTTATCAATATCACATGTTGACTCACCTACACAATGAATCACACCCCTCCAATGAATACAACCTTATCCTAAAAGCAAAACTCTAAGAGGGCAATTAAAAAAGTCAAATAATACATGCATTTACAAAAAGTTATATGATGTGGCAAGCAAATATAGGCCATCATAGGTTATGATTGCTAGAACATGATAACTTTGTTTTTTGTTTTAGAGATTTATACAAAGTTTGAAATCTTTTGATGTATCAAAAAAGGGATAAGAGGTTATGTAGGCTCACTTGATATAGGACACTAGAGTCATCAGTGTCAATCCTTCATCCAAATCTATAAACAAAGGAAAAAAAGGCTACAAGAAAATAGGTCAATGTTACATATAATAAGGTTTGAGATAGAAATGGTTGAATGGATTGGTCAAATCATTCTCATCCATGTTCACTAGTTTGAATGCTCCATTATCATAAGCTATGATGATCAAGAAAGGTCCTTTTCAATTTGCTAAGAATTTGTCCACATGTTTAAGAGTGACCTTGATAACAAGATCTCCTTCCTTGAATTTCCACCTATTTAGATCATGATGATGCTATTTTTATTGCTTCTCTTAGTATCATTCAATGTTGGAAAGTGTATGCATATGTCATTCCTCCACTAAATCAAGGTCTATGATACACAACTCCTTATTCTTCTTATCATTGATGAAGTTAAATTGAGCTATCCTTAAGCATGGAACTTGTAATTCAAGAGGAAAAATAGCTTTAGATCCATAAACCAAGATATATAGGATGACATTGGTTATGGTTCTAAAGGTTTTCCTATAGGCCCAAACAGAATATAAGAGTTATTCATGCCAATTGCATTTGCCATTACTTAGCATTTTCTTAAGGATGTTTATGATGAACTTGTTACTAGATTCAACTTGATCATTTGCTTGTGGATAGTAGGGTGATGAAAAGAAAAGCTTAATGTTTAATTGTTGACAAAAGGCTTGCATCTCTTGGCTACTAAACTATGGTTCAGTTTATATGATGATAATCAAAGGTAGGCAGAAATAGGATACAATGTTGTAATGTTTTTTTCCTTAGAGGAATAGCTTCAACCCACTTAGTAAAATACTTGATTGCAGTGATGATGAAGCTATGACTTGTAGAGGATTTAGGACTTATGGGTCCAATTATATTGATCCTCTAGTATTGGAACGACCATGTGATCTAAGTGATATGTAACTCAATAGATGACACATGGATTAGTTTGTTGTATCATTAATAGATGTTAAAAGAATTAACCTTCTCTAGGTAGTTACTTTTCATAGAGGGTTAATAGTGTTCTAGGTATCCAACCTTTGTAGCCATGGCTCTAGGTTCTATATGGCCTACATATGTACCATCATGTACCTATTCTAGGATCATATGGGCTTCTACATGACTCACGCATACCAACAATACACTATCATAGAACCTTTTGAAACACCACAAAATTTCAGGTCTTGGCATCGTGACTACAAATTTGGCTAAGTGTCAGAACGATGGCACTTTTAGTGTAGCACCATGTTATGCTGCATAGCGTAGCACCATGTCTATTGCAGCGTAGCACCCTATTACACTATGTAGTGTAGCACAACATGGCACCCTATCTACTGCAGTGTAGCACCCTATCCAGCATTATAGCCAGTGTCCCATGTCCCACACGTAACATGGGACAAGCATCGTCCCACCCACCACACCACCACGTGGAACTTGATCCAAATTTTTGGCTAACCCTAGTCCTATAAATACCTTGGGAACCCACGGGTTACATTCCTGGATCATTGGCATTCCCCAAGGATTGGCATTCCTTAAATGTTAGCATCTCTCAACGATTACATTCCTAGATCGTTGACATTCCCCAAGGGTTGGTATTCCTTAAATGTTGGCATCTCCCAATAGTTACATTCCTAGACCATTGGCATTCCCCAAGGGTTGGCATTCTTTAATTGTTGGCATCTCCCAGCAGTTACATTCCTAGACCGTTGGCATTCCCCAAGGGTTGGCATTCTTTAATTGTTGGCATCTCCCAGCAATTACATTCCTGGACTGTTGGCATTCCCCAAGGGTTGGCATTCCTTAATGGTTGGCATCTCCTAGTGGTTACATTCCTAAACTATTGGCATTCCACATTGGTTAGCATTCCTTGATCTTTGGCATTCTCAAGTGGTTGGCATTGCTTGAATGTGAGCCTTTTTAAGCACTTGGCATTTGGCATTTTGAGATCTTGGCACTGAGCTCCGTGGGTGAATGAGACCCAGAGCACACCACACTGGTAGAGAGGCAGAGTTGCACATCACGGCCCACTGCAGCCCCATTGCAACCCTGCAAAACATTCCATGGTACATCGTGGTGGCCAACATGGTAGGCACGATGCATCATGAAGAGCGCTAGACTTCACGACCCAATGCCACCAAGGCTATGACTACGCTCCCACTATGCCTATGGTACACTATGTATACCTTTGTGAATTAACCACGCTCCCTCTTTTGGGGTAGTGCATTGTTGTTCTTAAATTCTATTGCATTTCTCAAGCATTTCTCTTTGGCATTTAGTGTAATGCTTGTACTTTCTTACTATTTCATACATATTTACATGTTCGCATCATTGTTCATAGGCTGGGACATCCTACTACGCTCTAGCTGAGCTAGACCTGATGCCCACGCATAACATAGTATAAACTCCTTTCACACACGATCATTTTAACATCACGTAAGTCCATGTTTGATCAACAAGACCATTTAGGGCACCTCATTTTTGTTTTCTCCAGCATGGCCCTCGCATGAATTCAGGGTTAGGCTATGCACCTAATAACCTCTCAGTGTTCCAGCCACCAACATTTTCAAACACTATAGTTTTTAGCGCTAGAAGGAGGACATGAACCATTTTTGTCTACATTTTTGATTAGCACTTAGTCAAAACTTTGGATGTTCTAGAGAGCATAACAAGTTCTCAGAGCATAGCAAGCTCCAACATAGTGAGTGTAGTGCCAGAGTTGGCCATTTTTAGTAGTTTTCACACTTAGCATTTTTTTCTACATTTTCATACTTAGCATTTTTTTCTTTCATTTTTACACTTATTCATTTTTCTGCTACGAGCAGATTTAGTTATTTTTTTGCATTTTTAGAGTTAGCCATTTTCTACAAATAGTAACTTTCACAACCCGATTTGTGAATATGAATCCAAATCAACCTTCCACATCAATGTCTAACATGCTTGATACCAAAATCCAGCCAAAGCATGCCACACTAAGCCTTGAACAATACAATTTCATTTGTGCCAAAATCCAAGCAAGACTACTAGTAGATTACCTTGACTTGGAGGCAAAATAGGACTTCGAACGAGTCCAATGGAATAGATGGGAGTACAACCCCTCCTTGTTTGACATAATCCAACTTATGGAGTCCTACCACCAGTTGTTGTCTCAACTTATCTATGCAAACAAGCATGATGCAAGGAAAACCTATGAGAAAGCCTCACAGAAGGAAGAAGATGACTTTGAGACCCACTCCAAGCATGAGAGCCCCCTCCACAGTGTCTTCCAAAAACCTCCCCCTAGTACAGTCCCTCCTCAGTTTGGTCCACCCATCCTCTTCAAGATGGTGACCATGCCGATTCAGCCTTCCTTGCAAGCAACTAATGCATTTTCCCAACACTATGCTCGTGTAGAGGCCACCTCCCAGCCCCAGAAAACTCAGGTATACTACGTCCCACCTATCTCATTGGTGTCTACGATGTCCATCCAACCCACTTGTGTGTGGCCTACTTCGATCATCACACCCATCACTCAACCAACACATCAACAACCGTCTGCTATGACGTTAAACTGGCAACAACTATCCACTACGACATTAAAATGGAAATACCCATCTACTACGATGTTAAACTGGCAACAACCATCCACTACAATGTTAAACTGGCAACAACCATTTGCTACGACGTTAAACTGGCAACAACCATCTGCTACAACGTTAAACTGGCAAACTCCACAACCAACAATTCTTTCCTATGCTATGCAACCAACCTAAGCCTAGCCAATGCAACTGGCTGGCACATCCCCAAGCTTGGATCAAGCATTCCAGCTAATCCAAAGCTTGACGAAGGAGATCAACCAACTTAAGGGTACCTCCTTTGACACCATCAATGTGGTGGACTTCTACCAGGATGATCCCATAATTCCTACAGTACCACCTCTAACTCTCCCAACTGGGGTCCATCTACCATAATTCACCAAGTACAATGGTGAAGGGGACCCCAATGCACACTTGGTCACATTTCAATTTGA
>MNCI01008168.1:386338-407413 GCA_015680685.1 Gnetum montanum | reverse complement strand
ATAAGCAAGTTTGTGACATGCTTTAGGTACAACCTAAAGCCTAAAGCAACCCTTGACCAACTTATGCAAGTTAAGTAGGGGCCTCTAGAGACCGTGCCAAAATTCCTTCAATGTTGGAATGCTACATTAAGTGAAATGCATGAACCCCTAACAGAGACACATCTACTAGCCATCTTTAAAGGTGCAATAAATGACTCTATTAAGTCCAAACTGTATTATCTAGCCCCAAAGTCTCTTAGCCAAGCCTTTGCCCAAGCAAAAAGCATAGAGGAAGCAACACAAGCTAGTAATGACCCAGCTTATGTGGCCTACAGAAACCAATATGCTCTCAAGTAAAAAAAAAATTGTAGCAACAGTGGCCACAAGCACGAAAGCGACCAATTGGGGCCCAACAGCTAAGTAGCCCAAAGCCCCAACTAACAAAACCGCCAATTTTGGCACCAACTTACCTACATTGATAGGGGCTACCCCAAGGCCCAACTTTCAATGCAAGGACCACTCAAAGTATACACCACTACCAGTGCAATCCTTTGAACTACTAGAGCAACTCTTGAAAGCTGGGCAAATCCAACACAAACACGTATCGGTGATTACATGGCAAAAACATGATAGGTACTATGAACTACTAAGGAACCCCACATTAGCAGTACCAAATGAGCCCCTTGTCCCACAACATTTTAAATTGGACCAATACTGTCATTACCATTAATTGGCTAGTCATAGTATAGACAACTGTCATGTTTTACAAGATGACTTGCAGAGAATGATAGAACAAGGCCAACTAGTGATTGACATAGCAAGTCAATCCAACACAGAAAATGCCTCCTATGTCATAAATTCCATTAGCATAGGTGGCAAGCCCAAACCTACGCAACAACCTTTTGTGATCCGTGTGCCTTCTAACAAGGCAAGGGTCCCCTCAACCTCCATAAGCAAGAGGCCTCCCTTTTTTTATCAAAGTGCCACCTCAAGCACTTGCAACACCCTTTGTGGTCAAAGTTCTAAAGCAGCCAACCGCTAAGACATTAAATTTCCATGACACAACAAGAACAACTACTACGCAACCTTTTGTTATCAAGGTGCCACAATGAGTTGGTCACACAAAAACTCCTAAAACAACTCCTAAGCCACCCTTTATCATAAGGGTGCCACAACATGATGGCACCTCACCAACCCAAAGCCCAACAGTGGGCAACATCTCAATCCCTCCTCCTTCAAGGGTTGACCCCACTAGCAACTTGGGTAGGCCCACCAAATGACAATGCAAGAGGAAAAAAAAGCACCTTGCAACCCCCATGGCTGAAGCAAAGGCTACAACCAGTAAAAAATAACTGAACACTGGGGCCCCTACCCCCAAGTAGGCTAAGAAAACCAAGCCCAAGTCCCCTTCCCGAGAGATCTATCTTTCAAGTCACATGGAGGAAATCAACAGCAACACAACCACTAATGACAAGGACTTTGTAGCTGCACTAACCTAGGTGAAGCAAATGCTCAAGCAAAAGAACACAATGTTGAGCTTGTACGACCTGGTCATGACCTCATCTACTCATTACCAAGCATTGGCCTGGATCTTGGCCTCCATTCCTGTTACAGAGGATATCCCTATAGATGACACATCCATCTATGCAATGATGTTACCCCCTACACCAAAAGAATTGGGTTTAAAAACCTTAGCCTTTTGTGATGATGTCGTCAAAGTCAACCCTGCACGAGGGGAGGTCACTGCAAGTCCACTAACCATTAGCATTCCTGTTGGACAGTGTACCATCTACAGAGTACATGTTGATGATGGTACATCAACAAATGTAGTCTTGTACTCTGTCATCAACAAGCTAGGCCTGGCAGATGAAATCAGGCCAACCAAAACCACATGTCTAAAATCCTTCAATGGATCACGTGTTACAGTCAGGGGTACAATCAACTTAGCCTTTGTGGTAGGAGAGCAATTCCACACTAGTGTAGATTTCATTGTCATAGAGGAGATTCTAGGTTTCAACGTGATTCTAGATAGGCCTTGGCTAGCCCAACTAAGGGCCATCTCCTCTCCCATCCACCAAGAAATCCACCTTCCATACGAAGGTGTTCAAGTTATCATCCATGGTGATAATTCTTCCTCTTTGACTATCCATGACATAGACATGGTGCATGTTTTAGAAGAAGAGTTTCTTGGTGGTACACCTATAATAACCAATGCAGCGCCTAAGGCCAACACACCTGAATGAGTGGTTAAAGCCAATAGATTCCTAGAGGATCCTAAGCCTTGCACACTCCTTAATCCACACCCAGTTAGGAAGTAACTACATGAACAAGAATTTCCATTGGCCAAAATGGAGGTTCCTGCCTACCCTTTGCCTCCACTTGCCATGCATTTTTGACTTTCATTTACATCGCACTAGCCTATGCGTTTACATTTTTCCCACTCACTTAGATCACACATTTTTCTTTATTTACACATTCGTCAACTTAGTTTATACATTGCATTTGAAAAACATCAAAAGAAAAAAAAACATAAAACTACAAAAACACATGGGCCGAAAAGGCCTTAAACTAGCCTACGGCTTGGAATGGCCGAAATCTATCACTTTTTGCATTGCTTTTCTTTCATTCATACATTTTAACCATGTTTACGATAGGTGTTGCTTGATGTTGTTTTCTTTCTAGTTGATTTTTGCAGGATCTTGCAGACACACAACATGTACATGCATGTAGCATCACACCTTACACAAGCAAGGTAAGCACTAGTCTGCTATGACTATAAACTGGCACAGATAGTCCACTATGACTATAAATTAGCATAGATAGTCTGCTATGACTATAAATTGGCATAGCTCATCCTTGAGTCATGATGTTAAACTAGCACAACAGCTTGTCCTTAGGTCATGACGTTAAACTAGCACAACATCCACTATCCACTACAACATTAAACTAGCATTCAGTAGTCTACTAGGACTATAAACTAGCACATCACGGTCTGCCAGGACTTTAAACTAGCATGTTGCTGATCTTATTTGAGCACCTGCCATTAGTGAAACCCTTGGGGCACTTGTAGCATTATCGCCTCTCACCATTCTATTAATTTTTTGGAGCATTGGCCATTAGTGCGACCTTTAGAGGACTCACAACATTGTTACCTTGGCACCTTCACTAGCTTCCTAAGCACTTGCAACTGGCACAACATTTGAAACATTTGCAGCATCTTTGCATCTAGCACCTACAACATCTTCACATTTGACATTTGCACTTGCATTTCACATTTTGTGATTTTCTTGTCTTCTTGGAGTTGTTAGGATGAAGCCTCAGAGGTAGTCATGCAAAGATGCATCTCATCACAGCAGCAAGTCACCACATTGCTCTGATGTGCATAATTGGACTAGTTGAGCCACTCAAGAGTGCACCTCCACCCATCATCCTTATTACAAGCTATGCACATTCACTCCATTATCCTAATATCCTCTTATCTCCTCCATACTCATGATTTCACATCCCTCAAATGCATACACACTATGATGTATATGGCATTCTCTTCACATCAACTGTAGAACCCATGGTTGATGTAACATAACTCATCCTATGGGGAGCCTCTGTTGCATGGTCAAAGCCTAGGTGGATGTAACACGAATCATCCCTGAGAAAAAAAGCCCATCTTCTCGATGGCCAACTTGCAGCTAACATTCAGTTATAAGCCGAACCTAAAAAAAGGTTTGCCTCACAACACATCACAAAAAAAAGAGAAAAAGAAAAAAGAAAAAGAATGGGGCAAAGCACATCCCCAAGAAAATTGACAATGCTGCAGCTTTACAATTGGCCCAACCTTAAATTAACTTTGATGCTCTCATAAGCACTTTGATGAGAGCTCAACATTTCAGGGGCAAGCCCCTTCATGCCATGATCACTATCAGCCATGCTAAATTTGCACATTACATTATGATCAACTATTTACATTTCATTTCCACCATTTAAATTTCATCTTCCTAGCATTGTCTATACTCCTTGTCCCCTAGCATAACCTTATTTCCATAACATTCTTGAGCATGGTAAAATGACATCCGATCTTGTGCCGATGAGTGATGTTGGTGACATGTTTGCTATGGTGTTTTGTAATTCTTTGTCGACGTCTCTCGAGCCACTCCTCTAGACATCAACAAAGAGGGGCCATTGAAACACCACAAAATTTTGGGTCTTGGCATCACGACTAAAAATTTGGCTAAGTGTCAGAACGATGGCACTTTTGGCGTAGCACCATGTTATGCTACGTAGCATAGCACCACATCTATTGCAGCATAGCACCCTATTACGCTATGTAACGTAGCATAGCGTAGCACCCTGTTACATTGTGTAGCATAGCACAGCGTAGCACCCATGTCTACTGAAGTGTAGCACCCTGTCTACTGTAGCATAGCACCCTATCCAGTGTTATAGCTAGTGTCCCGTGTTCCACATGTAACATGGGACAAGCATGGTCCCACCCACCGCACTACCATGTGGCTCTTAATCCACATTTTCAGCTAACCCTAGTCCTATAAATACCTTGGGAACCTAAGGGTTACATTCCTAGACCATTGGAATTCCCCAAGGATTAGCATTCTTTAAATGTTGGCATCTCCTAGCGGTTACATTCCTAGACTATTGGAATTCCCCAAGGGTTAACATTCCTTAAATGTTGACATCTCCTAGCAGTTACATTCCTAGACTATTGGAATTCCCCAAGGGTTGGCATTATTTACTTGTTGGCATCTCCCAACTGTTACATTCCTAGACTGTTGGCATTCCCTGAGGGTTGGCATTCTTTAATTATTGGCATCTCCTAGCAATTACATTCCTAGAATATTGGCATTCCCCAAGGGTTGGCATTCCTTAATGGTTGGCATCTCCTAGTGGTTACATTCCTAAACTATTGGCATTCCACAGCGGTTAGCATTCCTTGACCTTTGGCATTCCCAAGTGGTTGGCATTCCTTGGATGTGAGCCTTTTTAAGCACTTGGCATTTGGCATTTTGAGATCTTGGCACTAAGCTCTGTGGGTGAACGAGACCCATAGCACACCACATCGGTAGAGAGGCAGAGTTGCACATCATGGCCCACTACAGCCCCATTGTAACCCTGTAGAACATTCCATGGTACATCGCGATGGTTGACCTGGTAGGCACGGTGCATCATGACAAGCGCTAGACTTCATGACCCAAGGCCACCGAGGCTGTGACTGCACTCCCACTATGCCTATGGTACATTGTGTATACCTTTGTGAATTAACCACACTCCCTCTTTTGGGGTGGTACATTGTTGTTCTTAAATTCTATTGCATTTCTCTTTGGCATTTACTGTAATGCTTGTACTTTCTTACTGTTTCATACATATTTATATGTTCACGTCATTGTTCATAGGCTGGGACATCCTACTACTCTCTAGCTAAGTCGAACCCAATGCCCATGCATAACGTAGTATAAACTCTTTTAACACACGATCATTTTAACATCACGTAAGTCCCTATTTGCTCAACAGGATCATTCAGGGCATCTCGTTTTTATTTTCTCTAGCACAACCCTTGCATGGATTTGGGGTTAGGCTGTGCACTTGATAACCTCTCGGTGTTCCAACCACTGATGTTTTCAAATGCTACACCTTTGACATAATGTATGTTACTAGCTACAATGATGTATTATTTTGATCATTTACGTATAGCATCCTTTTGAGAAGTAGTTAGGTTTTGTGGAGGTTCATCATGCATTAGATAAAACTTAATGTCATCATACCAATCTTGTTGAGGATCATTATTAATGATGGCTATAGAGGTGACTTTAGTGTTTTGCATGATGGAAACAATATAATTCTCTGTCAAGGAAGGTAACTTGCTTAACACATCAAGCATCATTGTTAAGGCTAAGATGGAAATGGCATCAGCTAAGGTGTTCTTGGCTCAAGGAATGTGTTGGATACCAACATCTGTAAACTATAACATGAGTGTTTTGGTTGGGTCATAGTAAGGTTATAAATGTTTAGCCTTACAAGTGTAGATCTTAGTTACTTGATTAACCACTAGTTGTGAATCACCTTTTATCATTAAACATATAATTCCATGATTAGAAGTTATCATCATCCCTCTGATTAATCCTTCATATTTCACTATGCTATTAGTACATGGAAAGTAGAAAAAATAAGAAAAAGATTGGATCTAATCATATTGTAATGTTATGATGATAGTAGCACTAGCTCCATGTGTAGTTAAAGCTTTGTTAAAGTACATGATGACCTCATATCCTTCAAGTACCTCATTGACAATGTTGATATGATTATTGAGGAATTCAAGATCTATGGTTGTGTTGTCCTTAATCAAGAAAAGTGGTGAGTTATGCAGCTAGATTTTGACCTTTTGTTAAGGCTTGGGAGATGTAATATAGATTAAACTTTGTTGTTATGGCTTTTCACCAAGGTATATGGGTACTCTTGTAAATGTTGATCATGATGGACCTTAGGACATTTTCCTTGCATATGACATTGAATTGTTTGATAAAGAGCTAGTATCTTCACTTCTTGAGAGAGAAGAGTAAGGATAGGAAATGCTTTTTAACCTTAGTGTATCAGGTCTCATAAGCTACGAGTACATGACTTAAGTAGTAGATAGATAGCTCTACTCCATCTTCTTGTTTTCTATAGAGAAAAGAGGATATTAAGGTTTTAGAGATTACAAAGTAGATGTAGAATGGTTATCTTTATAAGGGGGATACATCGTAGACAATTGGGCCAACTTTTGGTTGATACTATCAAAGGCTTCTTGACATTAGTCAGTCCACTCATAGTAAACTCCCTTTGTTAGCAAGTGTTACAAGGGTTGTAGCTTATCCATGAGCCACAAAATAAACCTATGAATAAATTTTAAACTACATTGTAAATCTCATAGTTTCTTAATGTTACTAAATGTTGTTAGATTGGTTATGACCTTAGCCTTGTTAGGATCCACTCATATTCCTACCATGGTTACTATGAAACTAAGCATGTTACCAATTTTAACACTAAAGACATACTTCTTAGGATTAATTCTAAGATAATTTTAAGAAATAATTATAGTACTAGGTTTAGGTCATGTGCATGGTCACTAACTATTTTTGAATTAACAACTATATCCTCATCATAATCATTAAGTAACCCTAGCATGTAGTTACTAAAGATGTAAGTCACGACTCGTTGATAGGTTGTCTTTGTGTTCTTTAGACCAAATGAAATCATCATGTAATAGAAGGTGTAACAAGGGGTCATGAAGGTTATATACAGTTGATGCTTTAGGTTGATTCTAACTTGATTATATCCCAAGAACTCATCCATGAAGGATAACAAGGCATGACCAACTATAGCATTAGTAAGTTGACCAATACTAAGTGAAGGTAAATCATATTTAATAGTTACCTTGTTGAGTTCTAAGAAATTGATATAGATATGAATAATCCCATTTTTCTTATGAACTACCACTATGTTAGGTACCCAATCTATGTAATCAATGGCTTGGATGGAACTAGTTTGATAAAGATTCTTACTCTCATCATAGACCACTAGGGCTAAATCTAGTTTGATCTTATATAATTTTTATTCAATAGGCTTGATACTAGGCTCAACTATGATATTATGTTTCACTAAACATGGGTCTAACCTTGGAATATATTTTTATGACCAATTAAAGGCTTTAATGTTATCCTAAAGAGGCTTGGTGATGCCTCAGACCATCTGGGATTCTAGTGAGGAACTTAATTTTAGTGTTTTCTCCTCACCAATATGGGTTGTAATAGGAATTTCAACTAGAGAGTCCTTCATGATATCTCTAGTCTCTAAGTTAAGGATTTTGTTTATATAATCAGGCCACTCTAGTAACTTCTCTACTAAGGCTATATGATACAGTAGGATCCCAGGCTTATGATTTAGACATTCTAGGTTAATTGATCATTTGACATTACCATATGATCCATTTAGGCTCAAAGGTAGTTAAATTGTACCCATGTATAGATGATTTAATCTTTTATGTCAACAAAAGCACATTAATTAGTATTTGTATTGCATAATAAAAAAAAAAGTCAAAATATGCAAAATATTGCAATAACAAAGCATAACATTACTAAACAAGGTTAAAACGAAGTAGAACAAGACAAAATAAGGCTAACTAAGGTCATAGAAGATGGTAAACTAAGGTAGATCAAAGTGAAACAAAGTAGAACAAGGTGCAAATGATTCCAAATGGTGCAGATCAAGGGCAAAACGAGATCAAAACCATGCAACGTGATGTAACATGAGGTCAAATGATGCCTAAATGCTACCAAATGACATCAAATGATGTTAAAATAAGATGAAATGAGGTCAAATGATGTTAAAAAATTGTGTAAAATGATGTTAAACAAGGTCAATTGACATCAAATGAAGTCAAAATGGTGTGAAAAAATGTTAAATGATATCCAATGAGGCCAAATGATATTAAATGAAGTCAAAATGATGTAAAATGATGTTAAATAGTGTTGAATAACATCAAATGATGGTGAAATGATATCAAATGATGTTAGATGATATCAAAATGACACCAAATTATATTGAATGATGTCAAATGATATCAAATGATGTAAAATGACATTAAGTGGTGTAGGATGACAACAAATGATGCAAAACGATACCAAATGATGTTAAAATCATGCAAAGTAATGTCGAATGATGTCAAATGACACCACATGATGGAAAAATAATACCAAATAATGTCAAAGGATGTCAAATGACACCAAATAATGATACCAAATGATGTCAAATGATATCAAATGATGTCAAAATCATGCAAAATGATGTTGAATGGTATCAAATGATAGCAAATGATGGAAAAGTGATACCAAATGATGTTGAATGATATCTAATGATGTCAAAATAATGAAAAATGATATCAAATGATGTTGAATGATACCAAATGATGGAAAATGATGAAAAATATTGTGAAATAATAACAAATGATGTAGAACGGTCCAAAATGATGGAAAAATGATGAAAAAAAGATGTCAAATGATATTAAACGATGTTGAAATGATATGAAATGGTATCAAATGATATCAAATGACAAAAAATGATATAGGAGAAGGTCAAACAAGGTCAAATATGGTTAAACATGGTAAAAATAATGCTAGATAATTTATTTTTAATTTAACTTTATGATCAAAATAAGACAAAACTTAGTAAACATAGGCTTTGAATTATTAAAAAAAATAGAAACATGGTGAAAATAGGTTATAAATTATCAAAATAAGTAAAAATCTGAAGAAAATAGGCTATAAACTACTAACATAAGTAAAAAGTTACTAAAAATAGTTAAAATAAGAAAACATTTTGTAAAAATAGTCAAAATAATGAAAGAAAAACTTGTATAAAATGACTATAAACTACTAGAATACTGATTTTGTGTTCAAAATATTAAAAAAAACTAAAAATTTATTTTTTCAACATGTAGAGCTTCATTTACTAGCATGTGAGGATAGTGTGACATACCCATAGCATGTGGGACATAAATCCTCAATTTGTGGAGAATTTTGACCAGGTTTTTTGCTTGTTTAACTAGGTATGACTATATCTAAGCTATGTAGGATTGCTTTAGGGTTTGTTTAACCATTTTGGGTAATGGTTGGTCAAGTTTGATCAAGGTTATGACTTACTAGAGTATTACACATTGCTCCAAATGTTGCCATAGCATGTGGGATAGGTTTTCCCAGTGTATGAGGTAAAAATATAGTTTTGATAGCTTGTGAGGATCAATTCCTTAGTCTATTTTCCATCCTTGGTCTTATGAGATCCTCCAGGCAACTCATGAACAATTTTGACCATGAAAAATATTGGTGTAGGGCTAACAAGTTGCTCTACACACTACTATAGAATGTGGGATAGGTGCTTCAATATGTGAGACCTAATCATGCTAGTTTGTAGGAATTTTGGCTTCTCTAGGATTCTATGGCAGCATCCAAGTTATGAGGAAATATTTTTAGCTTGTTTAACTATCCCAGGTCAAGTATGATGTATGTTGATCAAGTTTATAAGTTCTTCATGTCTCACACATTGTCCCACATGCTACCACAGCATGTGAAACAAGTCTACGTAGCGTGTGGACACTTGTGGATGAAATCCCAATGTGTGGGAATGGAATTTGCAACATATGAATAGTTTTAGATGGTTTTATGAGATGTTGGAATCTTCTATATTTTTTCAAGGTTTAGTGGGATCTTCTAGGAAACATGTGAATATATGTGGTCAAGTTTGGTCAAGTAAATTTCTTATTCTAACTTCACACACTACTACACATGTTGGCACAATGTGTGGAGCTCATGTTGGTAGTGTGTAGTTAAAACCCAAGATCCATATGTTTCCCAAAACATTGCCATGGCATGTGGGGATGGAGAGTACAGTGTATGCGAATCAAGAACAATTTTTATAGAATCTAGCACCTAATTTCTTGATCAATTCTTATCCTGCATCATGTAGAATCCAAGAAACCTTAGCTAGTGATCTATGGGGCCCACCCATGGTTAAGACTAAACTTAAATAATATTGTGTGAGGGTAGAAAGTCAAAATCTTAAGAAAATGTTAGTGCATAAGACCTATTTCTTCATCTATTTTCCAACTACAACATGTATCAGGTATTTCTTACTGTACATAGGGTTTCATGGGTGGTGTGTGAGCATTGTGGAAGGATTTTTTACTTCAAAACCCTACACGTGAGCTTATTTATTAACTAATTTTTCAAGGGTAGAGTATCAGAGCTAGATTTGGTGATTAAAACCAAAATACCAAATACTTACCAATAATTTTAGCATTTATACATCCTTAAGCACAATGTGGTTGCAGCAGAGCTGAGAATTTGAGTTTCTTCCTACATCAATTAAGGTAGAATCTTGCAACCATGATGAACAAGATTAGATTAGCGAGTCAAAATCTAGTGTTGGATAAAGTAGAGGCATTTCAAATCATCGCTAGGCTTCTAGATCCTTCTATAGGAAAAGGATCTTTGTCTAGGACTACCAAGTACTAATTTTTTCTATATTTTCCTTATTTTTGACAAATTTTTGGAAATATTTTTCCACCTGTAGGCTAGTCTAAGTTGAAATTTTGCATTCCAACTATGTCAAATTTAAGGTTTAGGCCTTCTAATCATGTTGCAAATGAAATTTGAATTTTTGTGCATCTTGTGATAGGAATTTTCATTTTTTCTCACACATATGCACAATGTTTTTATCTTATTTTTGCTAATTTTAAATAAAATTCAGCATTTTTTTGTAGCCTATGTATGGATGGTGCTACGCTTTGAAAATTTGATCCTTGGAATAATCGAAAATCCTTGGTGCAATAGCCTAACCTTGGATCCCAAGGGCCTCCAAGAAATAGGAATTAAGGTATCTTGGATGGTCTAGCTAATCACCCAAGGACTTGAGGAATGCAAATAGAAATGAAAAAAAAAAAAATTAAGTTGCAAATTAAAATGAAAATAAACACAAAGATTAATTTTGAAATAAATTATACAAAAAAAATGAATTGTAAACTTTATTGAATAGTAAGAAAAATGCTTAAAGTGTGGAGTTCAATTGAGTACATATTGTATGCTAAAATGCATAAGAAGTTTGTTGGAATGGAGCTTGAACCCTATTGGAGCTAGCAAGTTATGTTCTATAGTTTAACTTCACAATCTAGGTTCTTTCCAACTCCAGCCACTAAGAACTTCTTGTTGGTTTTCACTCAGGTTTGCAACTTTGGCTACTAGTGGTGTAAATACTGGTGTAAACTCTTGTTACAATGGTACTATGGTAAGGGTCTCTAGTGCTTAGCATAGATGCTAAATGGAATTCAAGTAATCAAGGTTGCAAAATGTTATCAATTGCAAAGGTTCAAAACCTCAATAACATGTTTAAGTTTGGCTTTTATAGGTTTTAGGTTGTTGAATTTAGGCTATAAATTTCTGGTATGAATACTAATAAGTTAACATTGATTATAGGTGTAACAAACATCATTCCAGCATCATTGACCATTCATGGCAATTTTTGATACACCAAATCCATCAAAATCCATTTGCATACTCAAAATAGTAAATGGACTTTTGTGACTATGTTACCTTTACCTCAACTACATTAGCCTTGAAGAGCTACACTAGTATTGTTGGAATTTGCTGGGAAATCTGATGATTATGCTAACCATGTGAATACTACTAAAGATCTCAGATGATGATGCTAGCCATGCTGCAACTACTGCGAATCATAGCAACTATGCTAGAAATTGCTAGGAAATTGAAAATCCAACACCACCAACGTTGGCCTTATAATATCCATGTTGGGTTTTGTGCTAGCTATGCTGGGAATTATTGGGAAATGGAAAACCCAACATCATCAACATTGGGTGTAGGTGGCTTAAGTGTAGTTGAGACTATACCCCCATAAAACCCATGAAAATGCCAAATTTGGCAATCCCCAAGGTATTTTTAGCCTTCCCAAGTTCGTATATTGACATAATACCATTTTTTAACTTGGGAAGTGAGGCAATAGCACTTTATGAGGCATTGTGTAGCCCCAAAAAGTTAATGTATGCAAGATTGTAGCTCATAGGCTACAAATATCACATTTACAATATGATCTTGGCCCAAGCTAGGTGGTGAAAATTATAGGTTACCACATAAGTTTTCTAGGTAGTGCTTAATTGGCCCTTCTTTGTTGATGTTTGGAGAATTAACCTGAGATACATCCACAAAGAATACAAAACACCATTGTGAGCCCATCACCAACATTTTATTTCTATGTTTAATTTTGTAGTGTTAATAATGCTAAAGAGTGCTTGTGATAATGGGACAAGGTTATGATGAGACGGTAAAATTTGCAAGTTACATTTGGTCACCAAGAAATTGTCATAAGGGTTAGCAATGAGTTCCATAGGTTGACATCATGGCTATGACATGACAGTGATATGTTGAATAATCAATAAGGTCTTTGTGCTTTGTGCTTTGAAGTGTTGGTCACTTAGAAATATTTTTAAGGAACCAACACCTCACCCTAAGCTTTCTTTAACTATTAGGCTTTCCCCTTTGCATGTTCGAAGTCATTGGTTTATCTTTTGGTCCTCATTGACCAATTCTCTTCTTGGAAATTTGATTCCTTATTTTTTTTGTGGATGAAACCTTCATTGGGTTTCATTACCAAGGCCATGTTTAATTTGGTTTCCTTGTTGAATGAGATGTATTACATTCAATGTACTTGATGGTGGAGCATGATGAAGGAGATATCAATTGGCCATAATGCATGAGTGTCAAACATAGGTTACCATTATCATTTAGGATGAGTAATGTCATAATCAGGCTATGGAATTAGGTTCTAAGGAGAGTAATGATAAGGATTATGAAAGAAACACTCTTGGTATGGTAGGAAAAACTCACCAAATCTTGTGCATTGAGGTCACATGATGACTTGCTACTGTAATGAGTTGCACCTTTATGATGACTCTAGGCTTCATCTTGCAAGCAAAAATCCTAGAAAAAAATCAAAACAAGACAAAGAAAGTATGTTATCAAAATACAATGCATAGGGCTACATGAAAGAATCAACAAACTGAGCCACCAAAGGTCATAATCGATATACCCAAAATGGATCTACATCTTGCATTATAGATGTTACAAAGTTTTTCAGTCTATTTGTTATGAAAAAGAGGTAAATAAAGGAATACTAGCTCACTTTTTATTGGACATTGTGGTTGTGGATGTCGATGTTGATACTTGTAAAAAAAGCATGTTATATGTAATAAGGCTTTAGATAGGAATGATTGATTTGATAATTTGTTTCCATTCATGTCTATTATTCTGAAGACTTCATTGTCATAGGCCTTGGTGATTAAAAAGGTCCTTCCTAGTTGGTTGAGAATTTGTCTACATGCTCATGGACAGCTTTGAGGACTAGGTCTACCTTCTTGATATTTTGTTTGTTTAGGTCATGACGATGTTGTTGTTTCTTCCTCTCCTACTATCACTCGATGTGAGCAAGCATCCATACTTGTTGCTCCTCCACTGAGTCTAGGTCAATGATATGTAGCCTCTTATTTTGTTCATTGTTAATGAAGTCTACTAGAGCCGCTCTAAGCAATGGAACCTATAATTCAAGAGGTAAAATTGCTTCAAATCCATAAACTAGACTATATGAAGTTACACCAGTTATGGTTTGATAGGTTGTTCAGTAGGCCCAAAGTGCATGGACAAGCTACTCATGCCACTTGCATCTACTATTGCTTAGCATCTTTTAAAGCAAGTTTACAATGGCCTTGTTACTAGCTTCAACTTGTCCATTAGCTTTGGGGTGGTATGGTGATGAAAAGAAATGCTTAATGCCTAGGTCATGACAAAAGTTGTTTCTTGGCTACTAAATTGTCGTTCATTATCTATGACTATGATCATAGGTATGTCAAAATAGGATACTATATTGTCCAATACAAATATACAAAATTGTTGGGATGTTGTATTTCTTAGTGAAATAGCTTCAACCCACTTTGTGAAGTATTCAATTGCAGTGATGATGAAACCATGTCCTACAGAAAACTTATGCATTATAGGTCTAATGATGTTCAATCACCACCATTGGAATGGCTAGGTTACTTGAGTAGAATGTAACTTAGTTGGTGGCACATGTATTAGGTTGCTATGCCATTGACAAGTGTCAAAATTTCTGACCTTTTGTAGGTAATTATTTTCCATATAGGACCAATAATAGCCTAGAAATCTTATCTTAGTAGCCATGGATCTAGGTCATATATGTCCTCCACACATACCCTCATGAACTTGCTCAAGGACTGTGAAGGCTTTGGTTTTTCCAAAGAACACTAATAATATGCCATCATAAGACAGTTGACATAATGTATTATTGCCTATGATGGCATACTATTTTGATAAGTTAGGCCCTATGGAGATTCACAATGAATTAGGTAAAACTTGATATCATCATATCATTTATTTAAGGGAGTGGATTAACAGAGGCTAAAAAGTTATCCTCAGTGTTCTACATGATGGGAATATCATAGTTCATAATTAAGGAAGGTGATGGCATCAACTAGTGTGTTCTTGGTTTGGGGTACATGCTAGATACTAATGGCTATAAATTGTCATATTAGTTTCTTTCCTAGGTCATAGTAAGTTTGAAAATGCTTTGCTTTGCATGCATAATCCTCATTTACTTAGTTAACCATAAGTTTTAAATTATCTTTAATCATTAGGTGCTTGATTCTTAGGTCATAGGCTAGCATCATCCCCTTGATCAATCCTTCATACTTAGTCATGTTGTTGGTACATGGGAACTCAAAACAAAAGTGAAAGGCTAGATTTCACTAGACATGAATGTTATGATGGAAGTAGCACTAGCCCCATGGGTGGTTGAAGCTCCATCAAAGTACATGATCATCTCATAGCCCTTAGGTACATTACTAATAATGTTGACATGATCATCTAGTAATTTGGGGTCTATGGCTACATGGTCTTCTACAGATGAAGTAGTAAGTTGTATAGCTATCACATGGCCTTTCATTGATTCTTGAGAGATGTAATGTAGGTCAAATTTGGTTTTTATGGATTTCTAACAAGCTATATGGCTAATTTAGTAGATATTAGTTGTGATGGCTCTAAGTACGTTATCTTTATAGATGATATTGACCTAGCTCCTAAAGAGGTAGTATCTCCACTTCTTCAGTGAGAAGACCAAGGCTAGACAATACTTGTCTACTTTGATGTATTGGGTCTCATGGGAAACTAATGAATGGCTTAGGTAGTATACAGAAAGATCTACTCCATTATCTCATTTTTGATAGAGTAGAGAGGCAATGGATGTATCAAAGATAACATAGGAGATGTAAAGGGGCTCATCCTCTTGTGGTGGATAGACTATCGGTAGTTAGGGTAACTCTTGCTAAATGTTTTCAAAGGCTTCTTAGCGTTGAGCTGTCTACTCATAGTGAACTCCTTTCTTAAGCGAGTGTTGCGTGGATTGTAACTTATCCATAAGCCTATTGATAAACCTATGGATAAATTGTAATCTAACTTGCACTTCCTTAAGCTCCTTAAGGTTATTTGGCATTGCCATGTTGGATATGACTTTAACCTTGTTGGGATCAATAGGTATTCCTAGTTTGGATACTACAAAACTAAGCATCTTACTAGTCTTGACATCAAAGAAACACTTCTTGGGATTAAGCCTAAGCTCATACTTAACTAATTATTTAAGCACAAGGTCATGTTCATGTGCATGGTTATTGGCCACTTTGGACTTAATGGCTATATCATCTACATAATCATTGAGAAATCCTAGCATATAATCACTAAAGATGTGTGTCATCACTCTTTGGTAGGTTGCCCCTACATTCTTTAGGTCAAAGGACATCATGTTGTAATGAAAGGTACACCAAGGGATCATGACGGTCATACTAAGTTGATGTTCTAGGTTAATCCTAACTTGGTTATATCCCGAGAACCCATCCATGAAGGACAACAAGGCATGTCCAACTATAGTATTAATAAGTTAGTCAATACTAGGCAAAGGAAAATCATCTTTGATGGTTTCCTTATTCAAGTTTTGAAAATCAATACATATATGTATAATCCCATTTTTCTTAGGAACTACCACTATGTTGGAAACCCATTCTATGTAATCAATAGCTCTAATAAAACCATCTTGGTATAATTTTGTGATATCATAACAAACTTCTAGGACTAAATTTGGCCTAATCTTATGAACTTTTTCCTTAACTAGTCTAATACTAGGATTAAGTATGATGTTATGTTGCACTAGGCATGGGTTAAGACCTAGCATATCTCCATATGACTAGGTAAAGACCTTAATGTTATCCTGAAGGGCCATGGTGATGTCTTGAGATTGCTAAGGTTCTAGTGAGGAACTTAATTTTAGTGTTTTCTTCTCACCATTATGTGTCATGATAGGAACCTCAACTAGAGAGTCCTCGGTAATGTCACCAGCCTCAAGATCAAGTGTTTTGACTAGGTTTTCAAGCCATTCTAGAGGTTCTCTATTAAGTCTATGTGGTTGACAAAACTCTCAGGATCAAGATCTAGGTGATTAGGGTTAATAAATCATTTGACATCACCATGAGGTTCACTTGTGTTCAATGGTAAAAAGATTTACTTCCAAGATTTCATACTCCAATCTTGGATATCAACCATAAGTAAATTAAGTGGCACTTGGGTAAAATAGGTAAATAATGCCAAAATGATATAAAATACTCTAGAAACTATGCATGAACTATCCAAAACATGCTATTTCATGGTGAAACAAAGTGAAAACAAGTCAACAAAGTTTATAAGAGGTAGGTGAAGAGAAATACAATAAAAAAAAGGCTACATAAGGTCAAATAAAGGCTAAATGATGGAAACACTTGGTGGAATGGGACCAAGTGATGCTCTAATGATAAGAAAGTAAAGCCAAATGACATCATAGGGCTAAAGAATGAAGGTTAACAATGCATAACAAGGTCCAATCGAGCCAAAACATAGTAAAACAAGGCTAAACTAATTAAAGTAAAAAGAAGAAGAAGGTAAAACATAGTCAATATTGTTCAATCAGGATTAGAGTTTTGCAAGTTTTAGGTATTAGCAGGTCATGGTACATGTCTACAAGGTTGAAAAGTAATTTTACATGCTTGGTGAGGTCGTTTAGAGGCTATTTGAAGTCAAAATGATACTTTTTCTTGTGACCATGCTAGGTCCTCCTGGGGACTACATTGGTTAGTGTAGTTAGAATAGGCCCTAATATAGTCAACATTAATAGGTGATTTTCCAAGTTCGTTGTGACTAGTTTTGGGTTCTTGATGGTTTGTATGGCTAGTGCAACAAAGAGGGCTTGAAGATGTGTGAATTTTAACTTTATTTTCATCATCTGGAGGCTAGAGATGATGTTGAAACTGATGAATGTACTAGGACTACATTGGCTAGCATAGTCTTAGCATATATGCATGAAAAAATAGGTTCAATGGATTTCGGGATTGAAAATCATGCTTCACCAACTTTCTAGGGTAGTGCATGGTTTTGGAAGGATGGAATTAGACTTTTAGAAGGTAAAATAGACTACTAAAAATGATTTTTGACATCATTTTCCATTGGACTACATTGGCCAGCATAGCCTAGTATGGCCTCAATGTAGATAAACTAAGTCTAGTGTTTTCATGATTGAAATATGGTGGAGTTGTAGCTAGGTAAGATCAAGTGAGGTTATAGGCTTTCAAGCTAGTTTTTGGATCATTTGGAGTATTGTGGCATTGGTCAAACTTATCCAACACTAAGACTACACTGGGACTTGAAACACCGTGGAAATTGCGGATCGGCCTAAGGCGAAGATTTACAATTCAGGCAAAAGCTCGCAACAGAAATCCAGAAGGCAGAACAATGCAAAAGGGCATGCAACATCAAGTCTCCAAATTTCTTAAAAAATTCTAACATTGTTTCTCCTTACGCTACATTACGCAATGTAGTGTCATGTCGCTCAACATAATTCTACGCGACGTAACGAAGGTAGCTTACTGTAGTAATGAAGTCAGCAAAAATTTGGGACTTCTGCAAATATGACAAGTTTAAGGCCTAAGCAGCGGTCTATGACTTGTTGCATATTCCACCAAGTCTTTTGATCAGAACTGTATTCACGCTCCATTATGCAAAGCAGAGTAATGAGCCTTGAAGAAATCAAAGTCAATGTCAAAAGAAGCACAGTAGATTGATCGCTTTACGCTTTATTACGCTACGCAGTGTAAGTAAGGATAACACGCTAAAAATTTGACCATTTTATGCTCTATTATACTTTGCGGCGTAAATAAATGCAAAAACACCTTGAGTTAACCACTTTTACGGTCTATTATGCTCTATAGCATAAATAAGTGTAACACATGTGGAATTCATCACATTACGGTCTGCTATGCTATGCAGCGTAAACAAGCGTAATGCAGTATAAAGCCAGCTAAAGTAGTACTAGACACGCACTTGTTACCCATGCATGGAAATATGCTCATCAGTGTATCATAGCGTAATCATGAGGCGGTTTCAGTAGGAGTGGTTTACAGCGCACCTCGCCCCCAAGACGTAATGTGGCATGACTAGCTTTAACATAAAAATTGTCAAGTCAATGATGTTTTGAAAGTTCAAGACACGTGTCATCAAGACCGTGCCTTCGCATATGATGCTGAACTTACAAATACCCTAGTTGATGGGAAAAAAGGGGGGATTTTCTTCTTTTGAAGGACATAAGACATTTCTTAAGCATTGGCAACGGGAGTGATCAGTCTTCTTGGCAAAAACATTATCCTCTTCATTGGCAATCATTAGCAGCTTTAAGCAAAGATTACTGAGGGCAAAAGGAGCAGATCAAAGATCGAGAGATCATCTAGTATGATTGGCAAGGTTTATTGATCAGAAACAGTTGATCGATAGACATCCAGGCTTGACCTTCCTTGCATTCCACTTTTGGCTTATGAGGTAGATCAACCTTCATTTTGTTCTCCCTTTTAAACAGTTTTCTTGTTGTTTCGTGTATGCTTCGCACAAAGATAAGCGAAGTCTACTGTTGGAACATTGTATGCAATATATTCAGCTTTTGAGTCAAATCATAGATCTCGGAATTACGCATCTATTCTAAATTTGATCTTCCTTGTCGCGTTGACGTTATCGGTATTTCAAGTTCTTTACATTATTTTCTACTCCTTCTACGATACACCGAATTAATTCATTTCATGATATATATATATAAAACATATACTATCGCGATATTCAATAATTTACTAATTAAGTAAGTCCTTGTCTGATCGACAAGACCATTCAAAGCACCTCGGATCCGTTTTCTCCAGCACAGCCCTCACACAGATCTTCGTTTGGTATTTCCAGCAACTGACGTTTTCCATCGTTACAGTTTTCTGGCACTAGAAAGAGGGCTTGAACCTCCGATCCGTATTTTATGGGTAACCCTATAAGCAATCCATACCCACGTTCACATAACATAAACGTAATACCTCTAGGGAAGTTTACGAAATCGTGTGGTGTAGATTGGTCACAGTAACGATTCCTTTGGAATCCTATAGGGTAAAAAGCCCAATCGTGATTCCATTTTACCATCACCTTTTAAATTTTTTTGTTTGTTGTTATCAATCTATCTAAGAGATGGATTTTGCACATACAACCACTGCCTCTATGATCACCACTGACTTGGGTGCCACAACCATAAATCCCATCACCGTTCTCGAATCAGCTTTCAGCTCGATAGGACCTCAAGGACTGTCACGTCGTTCATTGAGATTACAGGGTAGGGATCCTTCATTCACCGTATTGACTCCTAAAGAGTATAATTTCATTTGCATCAAGATCCAGGCAAAGCTTGCTCTTAGCCGAGCCGAGATGGAGGCAAAACCAAATTACGAGCTAACCTACAAAGGGGGTCAAGACTTCATCCCTACTGCATATGACATCATTCCTCTTACCGATCATTATCATGAACTCCTGTCCCAACTGGTTATGGCTAAGAATTAGATTATACAGTCTACTCTACAGCCTCAAAATGAGGAGGAGGAGGGAGAAGAATTTGTAGCTCAGTCTGAACATGTGGATTCATACCATACCCTCAGCCCCCATACATATGTGAATCCCTTATTTAATCCTCTCACCTGAGAAGTTTCCCATCTCAACCCAATCATGACCACCCAAACGCATATTCCCATCATCCCGCAGGCCACCACACAATCCTCGATCTTGTAGGTACAAATGCCACCTCAAAATAACGTGGGAGTAACCCCCTCACCACGTGTAATCAGTATTCCATCGGTGATACCTGCATCTACTGCCCCCCATTTCATTCCCCAAATGCAGGTCCATACTACGCCTATAACCTACTTGGTGCAAAATCTGGTGCAAACCTTATCGTCCTAGCCCATTGTGAGGCAACAGATCGGAACCATCATTCAATCGCAGCGATCTGTTCAACAACGTACGGCTGGTCAGTGGATCATGCCTGTTGCACAACACAATCAATCTACGTTCTATGGTGTGCAACCCTTGGTTGCATCTACCACACATGTCC
>MNCI01008168.1:333497-385574 GCA_015680685.1 Gnetum montanum | reverse complement strand
AGCCCTGCCTATAAAGCATTCGAAACTACTGAAACAATTATTAGGAGCAGGATATATTCAAAACAAAAAAATATCTAAAGAAGCTTTGGAGCGTCACAGGCATCATTGTGAATTGCTGAAGAACCCTTCTTTAGCTCTACCCAATGAACCGCCAGTCCCTAAGTCTTTCAGGCTGGACCATTTTTGTGACTACCACCAGTTGTGTGGTCATGACACCGATTACTGCTGGGCATTGAAGGATGATATTCAACGCATGATTGACGATGGTTCTTTGACATTAGACAGCAGTAGTCCAACATGTCCCGAAAACTAGGTGATGCATGTGTACAAAGACTCGTTAAACACAAATAACACAATGTACACCATCAACATGGTAAGTACGGATAGTGAGAGGAAGGTACCGCCTAAGCAACCCTTTGTGTTACGTGTACCTATCAGTTCACCCTAGGGGGTGAGTTCTTCACCGGCAATTGGCAGCGCCTCGAGGTTACCCTTTGTTATTTGGACACCCTCTCAAACTATAACTCAGTTTCACATTAACAATAAAGCCACGGCCATGCCCACCCCTACTCCTAAGGTGCCTTTTATCCTTAGGGCACAAAAACCACCAGCTGCCCCTTTTACGCAGGGACGAGTCTCTAACCAAAATCATCAACCTCCATCCAACAAAAAAGGAAGGGAGATGCTCCAATTAACGCAACCAAACACCGCTCTATGCTAGGGTTTGCTAAGCCCAGGCCCCTAGCTTCTGTACCTTCACCTGCACCTCCTGGGCAAGACAAAGGTACAGGAACATAGCCACCTCCCCTCAACAAAAAGAAATACAACCCTCTGACCGATGCTATTCCACCTCGGGAAATTCATCTCTTAGGGTGAATGGAAGAAGAAAGAGGGGACAAGCAACCCAGCCGAGAGCGGGACCTCCTCGACGCATTTACGCAAGTCAAGCAGGCTCTAAAATAGAAGAACACAACATTGAGCCTTTATAACTTACTTATGACATCTCAAAAGCACTGTGAGGCTATGGTCTGTATGCTGACATCCATACCTGTGGTTGAAAGCTTACCAGTAGAAGAGGAAGCGATAGATGCTGTTATGTTTCCCCCGACCGTTGAGTGACCTAAACCTACCCTGCTAACCTTTCATGATAAATCCATCAAAGATGATCCTGAGAAAGGTTGAGTGACAATAGAACCCATGTTCATCACCATCTGGGTTGGTCAACATTGGATCTGGAGGGTGCACATTGACGATGGTGTGGCTACGAATGTCATCCCTTATCCTATAGTGGATAAGTTGGGCCTGGTCTACCAGATCAATCCTATGATGACATCATGCCTAAAGTCATTCAATGGGGCATGAGTTGAATTCAAAGGGATGGTACATATCGATTTTGTGGTAGGAGACTAGTTCCCAATAGACACCACATTTATCGTCGTTGAGGAGATGCCCGGCTTCAACCTGATTCTAGGAAGGTCTTGGTTAGCCTAATTGAGGGTAGTTCCATCACTGATACACTAAGAAATACACCTACCTTATGCAAGGGGAGAGGTAGTGATACATGGTGATGAAATAACTCCTAGAACTGTCAATAACATCGAGGAAGAACGGGGTTCGGAAATCAAAATTGTCGAAGATCAAACCCATGTCCAAATTCCCGAACAGGTTGAAATGACTAATGATAGCCTAGCCTGGGTTGACCTACCATTTCAGGGAGAGGAAGATGATGTGAAGGAGTCAGGTCATAGATCTCCTTGCCCTTACGCACCACTCAATGTAAAAGCTATCAAAAAATAATTACAGGCTAGCGATTAACCTGCATGATATTTACATGCATCTTTACACTTTCACTAGTTTTTCCATTTACGCTTATCAGTTTTGACTATAAGTTTTGTTTAGTATACATATATTTATGTTTTCTATCAATTATGCCATTTACGTTTCCTAGTTTACACCATTTATGCTTCTTAGCGCCTATTAGTTACATTAGTACAATTATGCAAATATTTACACTTTTATCAATTGCACTCTCCGACATACGCAAATGGCCCGCAACGGCCTAAAACTAGTAAAGACCCGCAACGGCCTAAAACTAGAGAAGGCCCGAAATGGCCCTAAACTAAAATATTTGATTTCTATCTTTATGCAAAAACCACTTAATGGCCCGGGATGGCCTCAAACTAGCAAATTCATCTATATTTTATGCAAACACTATGTAACGGCCTGCAATGGCCTTAAACTAGCAACTCCATTCAACGGTCACAGTAACGCCACCTACCCAAAGCCCTCAATAATTCTATTTACGCTTTGTATAGATAAAAACATAAAATTAAAAACCATAAAGAGAATTTCATGATTAATCATGTCAAAATGCATATTGTCTTTATTCCATCTCATAAATAAAATCATGTGTAATCATAATTACGCATCCCCTCTAGCACCACTGTCTCCCGTAGCCCTTAACTCTACTTCCAAGCCTAGCAAATCATCTTCATACAGACCGTCCCTTTTAGGAAGTATTCCCTCATGAGGAACGTCATCTTCATAGGGTTCTTCCATTAAAACTTACTCCCCAAGGTGACGATCTGCANCATCTTCATAGGGTTCTTCCATTAAAACTTACTCCCCAAGGTGACGATATGCGTCATTACGCTCTCCTCCCTAAACGTACGCCTCATCTTGTCCACCTTCTCCATTGGTTTCTTGTAATGACATACAACAAGTATATCAGCAAAAGCCATGATAGGACGATTCAGAAAATGCAAATTTAACAACACTGAAACTTACTCACGATGGCCCTGCATTCACAGCAAAGGAGAGTTGATCTAAGCTGATCCACAAACATTGCATAATCTTATCTTTGGTCAACTCAGACCAGACCCCATTCCCCAAATTAGTTCCAGCCTTAACCTTCCCCTTCTCCACACTAGTCCACCGGGGTGGTTTGGGGAAGAAGGTAGGGACTGTGGTCTCTTCCCTGGGAAGAGTAATTTCTCTTTCCGAGGATGCGCTCACTGTCACCTACTCTTGGAACTTCTCGAAGGCCTCAGACGCACCAATGACATTGAGGAACAATCGCAAGGATTGAGCTTCAATGGTAGAATCTCGATAATGCTGACGATAAGCGATACTTTCTCACTTATACAGATGCTTATGGTCTTTCTACGTCTATCCCCACTCTTGGACACTTGCACAAAAGTTCTTCTAGTCTTGAATCTTCTGGGCCAGGAGCTCCATCTGCATCCTTTTCTTGACTAATTCATGACTGGTTTATACGCTATTTCTGACTACGGTCCAGTAGTGAGCGTAGTCAATGATAGTTGTCCGCCAGTCCTCTTCACCCGTTCCTCGAGCTTGCAGGAATTCACATCGTGACCTTAAGTCTCCAACCTCTCTGGTTAGAGACATCCTTTCCTTATATGATCTCTGCAGCTTCTTCCAGAGGTCTTCATTGGCATTCTAACTGTCCCATAGGGAGCAGGTCGAACGTAATGCACATTTATGCATTTCTTCGTAAATGTTGTGTGGCACGACCTTTGCTTCCGATGAGGATTCAATGGTGTCCAGGTCAATGGGCTCCGTAGAGTTCCATTGAAGGTGAGCTCCTGATGACAAATATTAGATCAAATGTAATTAAGTATTGTAACCTTATAAAAAAAGAAGCATACGATAGCTGCAACATACCAGCCCTGGGATCGACGTGTTCTAAGCGCTTGATCATATTGCCCAATGACACCTTCCATAAAGGCAAATTTATCGAGGAATTTGCCCCACACTTTGCTTACAATGGTGGATGGGGAATCACCTCATTCATCTGTGGTATAATTAAGTCAAAATTTTTGGCTAATAATAGAATCTCTTAAAAATTTTAATAGACTGATTACCTCTTCCTGTCCCAATGGGAAGTGCATCAATGTTCTCTACCTCCACTCTTTCTTCACGCATAAGGGTTTGTGTGTCACTCACTCTAATAATTGGGGCCTCCTCTTCCAAAACTGGGGCCCCTTCCCCATGCCATAACACCATAGCCCCTGTCCCAGGGGTCAACTACTCTGTAGGTCTCCCTATTCCTGCCATATAGTACACTTAAATAATTTAAAACACCTTAAATTAGTTGTGTAATATAATAATTACCATAACTTTTACTATATCCTCTCGCTTACCAGGTGGAAGTTTACTTCGTTGAAACCTGACTTGTACTGTTCTGCCTGCACCACCTGCTAGCTCCACAAGCGCCTCAGTTAGACGAGGTCTTTTACATTGAACCGAAGCATCCACTATTTTTGTCACCAGGCACTTCCCCCGTAATGCATCATCAATGTAAGAGGGAAGCGCCCCACCTATGCTATCAGAGCCTCGCGTTCGAGGTGCTACCCCATTCCTAGTCATTATAGAAAATGACTCCCCAATTCCATCTAGAGGATCTTGTGACTGAGTAGTACCAAAGAGGTGGGAGATCCAGGGTTTGGATAACTAGTCTTGGTCTTGTTGCACCCAGACCCCATTCCTCTGGACCACTAGAAATTTGGCAAAATGCCAGAGGTAAGCTATGAAAAAGGTGAAGTGCACACTAAAACGAGACTCGAGCTTTTGGCTGAGGCTGATCATTTCAGTGCGTAACCCTTCGGTGAAATAGCTTGCCCAGTCAAATTGGGTCCCATCCTCTATCACCTCTCACATGATACGAGCTTGTTCTATGGTGAAGAACTTCCCCTACGAGAGTGTTCTGGGGAAGGACCGGGCTCGGAATTGGGGATAAATGATCTTGGCAACCTCCAACTCAATCTTTTCACAAGGAATCTCCTTCGTGTCCTTCTTAGTCCCCAGCCACTCCTCCAGCTCTTCCTAACATTTGAGGCTTGTTCTGTACTTTTCTTCCATGGGAAGACCATCAGAAGGGACACTGAAAAGGTCAGTAAATAGCTGAGTGTCAATGTCAAAATGTACATGCACGTTACGCACACACGTGCAAAAACGTTCAGCCCCCTCACTGAAGGAGTTAACCAGGGTTAGCATTTCACTTGCGAGGGCATCAGGGATTACAGCCAGAAATAAATGCATTAGCCTCACCTCTCGTAGCTTAGTAACCAATGCAGCTGGGGCCACTATGTGGCTGAGCCAGCGTTGTGCTTCCTGTATGTTGCCATAATAGAAGAGGAGGGTGTTTGCCTTGCTGCTAGAAATCATGATGGTAACTTCCCGAGATTCCCTAACTGATAACACAAGTCAAGATAGCAAAGACAATGTTATACAACATCTCAAATAATAATATCCTGTAACTAATTATAACGAAGAAACCTTACCAGGTCTGAATGGTAAAGGAAATGAAGGAAGCTTCCTTTGCATGTCTACGAGGGTGAGGGGTGGGTTCAAAGTCCATTCCTCATGTAACCATCTGAGGCTCTGACAATTCTTGAAAGAATCAGAGTAACGGGTGGGATACTCAGGAATCTCAAAGGCTATTTTCCCCATGACACCGACGTGTACGTTGCTAGTGGACGTAAACTCATTTATTGCCCTTTCGGTTAGGGACAATGTATCATTATTGCCCAATAATCCATTTTTGTTGATAAAGAACCTGTATCATATAACACATTACCATCCCACACTCTACAAGTTCAAACATTAGAAAACATATTAATATCACCGCAAGTAAAATGACTTACCTGCCTGAGTAATACACCGTGCCCGGTGGATTATGAAAGTAGGTTGAGACATGATGGGCTATGAACAAAGTGTTATAGGCATGATAATAGCTAAATCTGGGCATCTCCCAGATCCAACTTAAATGCCTCAATCCTTTGGCGCTAAGTGTTAGCTAAATCTTGAGGTCGACCAGTGTCAATAGCTCCGTCTGTCAGGTAAGCCAAAACCCCCTGTGTAGAACCGACTAAAATTTTTTTCAAAATGGTTGCAGCCACGTCGCCCGACAAATGCGACAAAATGATGATTCTATAGTTATGCAACAAAAACTGCAAGAACTCCTGCTCATCCTTTTGGAACCATATTGCTTTCCCCTATAGGCGAGTTTGAGGGGGAGGAACATTGGTTGCAGGAGGGTTTATACAACACGAAACCCTGACTATGTCCAAAACAATTAGGACAAGTTTCACCATTATGCTGTACAGAACATAAACACGTTACCATCAGACAAAAGTCTAAATCTAGATTTCATTGCATGCTTAGGAAAACTACAAATTACGCTTTAGCCACACAGCCAAAATCGCTTAAACCCTTGCAACAGTGCAAGGTTTGTCTCAGACAATGGCGATAGATGTAATATTGCTATTTAAACCCTTTTTTTAATACCAGGTCTATATTCCAAATCTCTAGTTTACGTAGATAACTCAAAAGAATAGACAAAATAAAAAATATATCACTGAAAGTGATGTGAATAAGTGAGAGATGACCTACTGATTCAGGGGAGTAACATCTTGTACTTCAACCAAGGCCTGCAAAGCACGCTGCAGACTCCCCTGCACTTCATTAATTTTTGCCAATTTGGCATTCTTTCCTCTCACCTTCGGTGCCATAGTTACAATTCTGTAAACCTTCACAAATAATGTACTACTATCTTTTGCTCTTTCTCTCTCTCTGCGATAGCTGAATTCGAATTTGCAATAGCCAACAGTCTATTTTTGATATAAACCACCTACTTATAATATGCAAGACTAACTGACTTGATGCTCGATTAAAGCGGGACTTGCCTAAACGCTGGTGTTAGCATGAGATGGAATTTGAAGATCAGGGCATTAATGCGATAGATATCGCATACATTACCGTCCGAAATGACCTTAAACTACTACACCTTATCACTTTGTAATCGGGTCACATTAATTACAAGCTTTTCACGATATTCAAAATTCAGTTAGCTTTTCATGCTCGACAATGTCATACCATACCTTTTCAAACCACACCAAGTGTCATACACTGATACTTGCAGTATTTAACTTAGCATTTTCATAATCACTTTCATATTTGGTAATTTTGTAGGATAGTTGAAAAATGGACGCAACTTTATCTGCACCCCTAGCCTTAATAGGCCCACATGGGGGAATCGTTAGAAAATTTGATCACACACTAGTAGGAACTAACCTTTCCCTCAATGATGCAACCATAGCCACTTCGGAAATGTCTCTAGACTGGCCAAAACAATCGACATGCACACTAGATCTGGAGGCTGGAGATGTAACTGAAGACCTCCTCAACGAGGTCCCTGTGGTTATGCATAAAGATGAGAACAAAACTCTTAAGGTTAGTTATTTACTAGACCCAAAGGCACATGACAATATAAAACAGGTGCTCCAGAATAACATCACAATATTTGCATGGTCATATGAAGATATGCCAGGACTAGATCCAAGGCTAATACAAGATAACATAATTCTAGACCTGCATATTAAAGTGATTAGACAAAAAGCATGGAAAATTAAGCCAGAAATCATGCTAGCAGTACGTGATGAGATCACTAAATTGTACTAGGCTGGTTTCATCCATGCTGTCGATTACTCAGACTGGGTATATAACATTGTAGTTGTCCCTAAGAAGATCGGAGGGATACGCATCTGCATAGACTTCCGGGATTTGAACAAAGCCACAATCAAGGATAACTTCCCGCAACTGAGTATTGACCAACTAGTAGATACAACCACTGGGCATGCGCTTTTATCCTTCATGGATGGTTTTTTAGGCTATAATCAGATTTGCATCAACCCAGAACACCAGCTGACCACAACATTCATGACACCCTGGGGATCCTTTTGTTACACTATGATGCCTTTTGGTTTAAAAAATGCTGGAGCTATGTATCAACGAGCTATGACATGCATCTTTAGTGATTATCTCCTAGGAAGACTGAATGATTATGTTGACGATATAGTTGTTAAGTCTGTAAGGTCAGAAGATCATTCAGAGGACCTAGAGTTAGTCCTTAAAAGATGCTCTAAATATGACCTCCGGCTCAACCCAAATAAGTGCATATTCGGAGTCAAAACTAGACGCATGCTGGGGTTTGTGGTGTCGGAAACTAGCATATGAGTATACCCTGACAAAGTTAAGGCCATCGTTGAGTTGACACCCCCTACAAATCTCAAGCAATTACGCAGGTTGCAAGGGCGGTTACAGTTTATCAGGAGATTCATCTTGAGATTAACAGATAAATTACACTCTATGCAGCATATGCTTAAGAAGGGGGTTAATTTCAAATGGATAGATGATTGTCAGCATGCGTTTGATAGCTTGAAACAAGAACTTCAACACTTGCCAACAGTATTCCTGCCACAAAGGGATCAACCATTCTACATTTACCTCGCAACCTCAGACGTATCCCTAGCTGCGTTACTCTATCAAAAGAGAGGTGATGGGTCAGAAGTACCCATCTACTACTTGAGTCATGCTCTATGTGCATATGAAACGAGGTATAATGAAGTAGAGTGTAATTGTTTAGCGTTAGTGTTTGCGCTCAAAAAGTGCAAACACTATCTCTTCCATAGCAAAGTCAATATAATTTGCAAAAATAACATCCTGAGAGCTATTACGCACAACCTATATGAAAGTAATAGGATAGCTCGTTGGAAAGCTATCACGGTAGAATTCGATCTGCATTACATTGGCAAATCTTCTACGAAAGGCCAAGCGATAGCCGACCAACTAATGACATCACCTATTGACAGTCAGGCGACGATAGAGCCTAAATTTTCCAACAAACATGTACATAGTCTAAGCCCTATTTTAACAAGCCTTGAAGAAATGTTACATTTTGATGAAGCTTCAACCACTAGAGGCAGCAGTGCTGCCATGAGCATTACCCTATCACCTGAGGATGTACGTCTGTATACCTACCGCTTGACCTTCCCTTGTATGAACAATGTGGTAGAGTACGAGGGGCTCCTCAGAGGATTATTAACAGCCAGAGAGCTTAATGTTCAACACCTGGCGATCAGGGGAGATTCGATGCTTGTGATAAATCAAATCACAGGAGTCTACACTTGCAAGGCTGTACATTTACAGCCCTACTGCGATATGGCTAAAGATCTTCTGAAGCAGTTCATAGCAACCGATGTCCAACACGTGCCTCGAAATGCAACACGTTAGCTGATGCACTGGCTACATTAGCATTGAATGTGCCGCTACACCTATTTGACACTTGTCCCACCTTAATGACAGAGTGTGTAGATCTTGTCATTCAGATGGCACAAATATTTTCATTGCTTGCGGATGAAATACCAGAATGGTACGATAACATTAAAACTTACCTTCTGCATGGTGAACCACCACACAAGCTAACGCGCGTACGAAAAGATGCACTCCGAAAGCGAGCTAGGCAATACATCATCATAGGAGACAGTACTCTTTGTAGACACTCTTTTGATGGATTATTGCTTACTTGCATTAACAAAGACTAAGTTCACGAGGGACTGTGTGGAGGACATGTAGCCCCACGGGCCATGGCCACTAAAATCTGTCACTTAGGGTATTATTGGCCATATATGGAAAAAGACTATCTCACAAAGGTTAAAACGTGTGACACGTGTCAATGTTACATGAACTTTATACATGTGTCTCCTACGAAACTACACACAATGTAGATTACATGGCCCTTCCAACGATGGGGATTAGACATTATAGGGCCTATCGCACCAAAATCTTCCACAGGGCACAGCTTCATAATCACCGCTACTGAATATTTCATGAAGTGGGTTGAAGCCATCCCTTTGCAAAAGATCACATCTCAACAGGTCTGTCATTTCATTTTGGACAACATCATAACTAGATTTGGCCTCCCAATGATTATTGTGATCGACAATGGACCACAATTTAGCAGTGTGGAAACCAAATCTTTTTGTGATAGCCTTGGTATCAAATAATCTTTTTCCTTGCCTTATTACCCACAAGAGAATGGTCAAGTTAAAGCAACGAATAAGGTTATTATCAATTTGCTTAAGAAAATGCTCAGCAGTAACAAAAGAAGATGGCATGAAAAGATCCTCTATGTGCTATGGGCGTATCGTACCACATGTAGAACAGTTACAGAAAGTACACCCTATAGCCTAGTCTATGGATCTAAGGTGGTGTTGCCCCTCGAATTCCTTCTTTGCGGATGGTCCTCTCCACAATTATAAATGATTCTCAACACACCGAGTCTCAGATCATGGATTTAGACTCAGTAGAGGAGAAGCGAATACAGACGCTTGATACCATTGAAAAGTATCAAGATAAGCAGAGGTAGAATCGTTGTCATAATCTTCAACAACATCTGATCGAGAAAGGAGATTTGGTTCTCAAGGCCGTTCGCGAACTAGTAGGTAAATTCTCTGCAAACTGGGAGGGCCCTTTCTTAGTAGCCAGCATGTATGGCAACGGTGCATTCAAGCTAGCAGACATCAACGACAACGAGTTATCAAATCCCATGAACTATATATACTTGAAGCGGTACTACATCTAGCTACAGATCCAATGTTAATATCAGGCACAACAATTGTCCACTATGACATAAAACTAGCATTCTCCGCATGCGTCCTTCACAACGCTAAATTGGCAATGATCATCCACTATGATGTAAAATTGACACTTTCTACATGTGTTCGCCACAATGCTAAACTGGAAATGATCATCCACCATGATGTAAAACTAGAAAATTGCAATCGTCCGCTACGACGTAAAACTGTCAGTGTTGTATAGGTTCGCCAAGACATAAAACTGGCATTTCCTACACGCGTCTGCCACGATGCTAAACTGGCATCGGCTATCCTCCATGACATAAAACTGGCAAATGTAAGGATCCATCTACTGAGACGTAAAACCAGCATAGACTTATCCTTGGGTCATGACATGAAACTAACATCCATAGCATGGTTTTCTGAGACCATAAATCAGCTCTACCGCTATTTGCTATGACGTAAAAGTAGCATTTTTCAATTTGCCCAGACTTTAAACCAGGACCATGGTCTACTGGGACTTAAAACCAGCAACAATAGTCTACCAAGACTTAAAAATGGGACCTACAGACCACCAACATATGAATAAAGCAAGCGTAAATGTCTCTGCACGGCTGCAAAAAGAATGGGGTGGGATGTTGGGACAACCCTAGCATTGCTACCTCGTGGGCATTCTGCTGATTCCTCGGATATGCCGAAAGGCATACTACTGACCCCTCGGAGATACCGTTACTATGACCATTTCAGTGATGGTACTTCTGAGAGGTCAGTTTTGTCATCCAAAGCCCCAAGGGAGTTCTCATCCACCATGGCCTTGGGGATCTTCGGTCATCATCGCTATCAAACTCCAGCTTCACAGATTAATCTGGTGGGTTCTTTGCATAACTAGTTTGGTGTGATGAGGCTGATGGTTGATGGCAACTTGCTAGGCCGAGCATCAACATTGGGACCCTGGCCCCTTGCTACAGTCCCTTATTCATGGCCCGCTCACTCCTTCTCACCTTGGACGGTACTTGTTTCAACAACTTCTCCAGCGATTCAGCTGAGCAATGGTGTCCTTTGTTTCCTTTTTTGATTGTAGGTTACTTGCTACAAGGACATCGTTCAAAAGTACGTTCACCAGAGCAGTGAAGTACAGACATCGTTTTGAGATGGCTGCTTAGGTTAGCCTATCTACTTAGGAGTGCAACCCTATCTTCCTCATAATTTAACCTCTTGTTTCTATTCCCCTTCTTGGCCATTCCATATGCTTTCCTTGTACAAAATGTGAATACACAACTTACACTTTCCATGTCTGCATTACAATCAAGTCCATGAACTAGCACAACGCAACTCGCCTAGTGGATGTAAAAGAAAAAGGGAGTCGGCAAAATGGATGAAAAACAACTCATCCAGGCCGTGCAAACGTAACACAACTCGTCCTTGCAAGCCCCTTTATCTACAATATGATGGTCTAAGTCCATGAAAATGCAATTGCAGGAGGATGCCTCATGACTTATTCCTGAAAAGCTGTACTCACCCACTTGAGTTTTCTCCGAAACTCCCTCCTTTCGCTTCTGTAAGAATTTCCCCCATACTGTTTTATCTTCAATTTTCCCACTTTTGCACTTCTAGATTGACAAGGCAACACCTGAGTAGCCATCAATGGATGTTGTTGGTACTTTTACTTGTCCGGTGTTTCGTATTATTTGTTGACGTCTTTCGGGCAAGCCCTCTAAACGTCAACAAAGAGGGGCCATTGAAACACCATAGAAATTGTAGATCGGCCTAAGGTGAAGATTCACAATTCAGGCAAAAGCTCACAGCAAAAATCCAGAAGGCAGAACAACGCAAAAGGGCATGAAACATCAAGTCTCCAAATTTCTTAAAAAATTCTAAATTTGTTGCTCCTTACGCTACATTACACAATGTAGCATCATGTCGCTCAGCATAATTCTACGCGACGTAACGAAGGTAGCTTACTATAGCAATGAAGTCAGCAGAAATTTGGGACTTCTACAAATATGACAAGTTTAAGGCCTAAGCAGCGGTCTACGACTTGTCACATATTCCACCAAGTCTTTTGCTCAGAACTATATTCATGCTCCATTACGCAAAGCAGTGTAATGAGCTTTGAAGAAATCAAAGTCAACATCAAAAGAAGCACGATAGATTGGTTTCTTTACGCTTTATTACGCTACGCAGCGTAAGTAAGCATAATGCGCTGAAAAGTTGATCATTTTATGCTCTATTATGCTTTGCAGTGTAAATAAGCACAAAAATAGCTTGATTTAACCACTTTTACGGTCTATTATGCTCTGCAGCATAAATAAGTGTAACACATGTGGAATTCATCATATTACACTCTGCTACGATACGTAGCGTAAATGAGCGTAATGCAGTATAAAGCTAGCTAAAGCAGTACTAGACACACACTTGTTACCCATGCGTGGTAATACGCTCATCAGCGTATCATAGTGTAATCATGAGGTGGTTTCAGCAGGAGTGGTTTATAGCGCACCTCGCCCCCAAGATGTAATGTGGCATGACCAGCTTTAACATAAAAATTGTCAAGTCAATGGTGTTTTGAAAGTTCGAGACATGTGTCATCAAGACCATGCCTTGCCATATGATGCTGAACTTATAAATACGCTAGTTGATGGGAAAAAAGAGGGGATTTTCTTCTTTTGAAGGACATAAGGCATTGCTTGAGCATTGGCAATGGGAGCAATCAGTCTTCTTGGCGAAAACATTATCCTCTTCATTGGCAATCATTAGCAGCTTTAAGCAAAGATTACCGAGGGCAAAAGGAGTAGATCAGAGATCGAGAGATCATCTGGTATGATTGGCAAGGTTTATTGATCAGAAACAATTGATCAATAGACATCTAGGCTTGATCTTCCTTACATTCCACTTTTGGCTTACGAGGTAGATCAATCTTCATTCTTGATGAGTGGCGAGGTACCCCTACACTCAACCATACGAAAAAAGCGTAGCACGCGCGATCTAGTCGAACTCCACAGACTAAATGCCTAAATGCCCCATGGAACATTTGGGGTTAATCGTTCGTTATCTTCCCAGACTTACTTGTTGTCATGATGTATGGTTAAGTAAGTCCGAGGTATATGATTTTTTTGGTATTTTATGGTTTTCTCCTATGCTAAGAGGTAAAGGGTTGAGAGACTAAAGCTAATTCTAACTACAGCACTAAGTCCTAGCATCAACATCCATTCCCACTTGCCGTACACACCCTGAACTGTGCAACTGTGGCTACCAAATGCTAATCGTTACTGGGATTACCACACGTAACGCACGTGCTTGAAGCGATCATACTAAGGCACTTAACTAACCTAAGTGTGACAAGCAGCCGATTCCTTGATTAGCCGTACACATCCGTAGATGCTCGTAATCAAGTTGTACTTGTCCCACATTCTAGAAGGAAAGGGTGAGAGAAACTAATTNTGTACTTGTCCCACATTCTAGAAGGAAAGGGTGAGAGAAACTAATTACAATGAGTAGCTGATTCCTTAGCTAGCCGTACACGTTCGTCAACGCTCGTAACCAAGTCGTACTCATGCCGCGTTACCAGGAAAGTGATAAATAACATTAATTAAACCTATCCATCCACTGTAAGGTTTATCCATAAAGCTCATCTTTATTTCCATACACAACTTGTGTTCAGGTACAAAGCTGCTCGAGTAAAGAACCGTTCACTTGGCGGACTCCTACTGCGGGCACATGGAAAATATTCTATCTTTGGGGTGATCAATCTGCCAGAGCTTCACTACTTTATGCCTATGATTATAAATGAGGGGAGTGCCACCTCTTATTTATAGATTTAGTGGTGGACCACGATATCGCATATGAAATATCACAGGGAATGATGCGATATCGCGTACGCGATATCGCAGGGGATGCGTTATCGCTGCCTGTGCAATTCACATCTCATCAATTTTGTTCTCCCTTTTAAATAGTTTTCTTGTTGTTTCGTGTATGCTTCACACAAAGATAAGTGAAGTCTACCGTTGAAACGTTATATGTAATATATTCAGCTTTTGAGTCAAATCATAGATCTTGGAATTACACATCTATTCTAAATCTAATCTTCCTTGTCGCGTTGACGTTATCGGTATTTCACGTTCTTTACATTGTTTTCTACTCCTTCTATGATACACCGAATTAATTCATTTCATGAAATATATATATAAAACATATACTATTATGATATTTGATAATTTACTGATTAAGTAAGTCCGTATCTGATCGACAAGACCATTCAAGGCACCTTGGATCCATTTTCTCCAGCACGGCCCTTGCACAGATCCGTGGTTAAGACTGTGTACATGGATCTTCGCTCGGTATTTCTAGCGATCGACGTTTTCCGTCGTTACAGGACTACATTGGTCATCATAGTCCTAGCCTATCTCAGCATAGTTAAGGTAATTTTGGAGCCTTTCATAGTTAAAAAAGATTAAACTATGACTATCTTCAAGGTTTCAAGATGTTTGGAGTTTCTAAATCAAATTTTATATCATTTTGAGTTATGTAGTGTTAGGCAAATCATCCTAGGGTTATGACTACACTACAACTATGCTGGCCAGCATAGTACCATGTGAATCTAGACTTTTGTTGAAGTTTTGTGGTCAATTGACTAAGTTTTTGGGTTCTTAAGTCACCAGTGTTTATAGCTAGGGTTTTCACTTAAGATGATTAGTTTTGATGGTTGTAGTGTTAGCATAACTACTCTAGAGCAAGGACTACACTATGACTACATTAGCTAACATAGTCTTTACTTGTTCTAGCATACTCACATATAAGTCTTAGTTGTAGGAAGGTTTTCATGATCAATTGATCAAGCTTGTGGGTTCCTAGGGTTACTGGTGTTTTTGGCCAAGTTTTTAGCCTAGGATAGCTAATTTTGGGGGTTATCTGAGTGCTAAAATGATGATTTCCCATTTGGACTATGTTGGCCAGCATAGTTGAGTCTAGCCTAAGCATATATAAGGTAAATTTGACATTTCTATGGTGAATTTGCAATTGGATAAGGCCAAACAAGGTTTTTGGTTTCCAAGTTAGGTTCTTGGCTATTTGGAGTGTTAACTTACTAGTCAAATCAACCTAATACCATGACTACACTGAGACTACATTGGCCAACATAGTCACAAGATGAAACTTGAATTTTGGTAAAATTCCATGATTGATCAACTAGGTTTTTAAGTTCTTGGGTTACTAGAGTTCATGGTTGGGGTTTTAGCTTAGGCTGGTTAGTTTTGATGGTTATTTAGATGTCAAGATGATCATACATCATTAGAATATGCTTTCCAACATAGTTTTAGTGTAGATGTGGGGTGTATGATTTGTTTTGACTATTTTCAGCTTAGGTTGCAAGCTTTAGTGGCTCTTGAACTCTGTGGTAGGGTTCTAAAGTTAAGATGATGTACTAAGAAGTTAATTTGACATGTTCTTAGATTATTTTGATGTTTCCACAAGTGGACTACATTGGGAATATGTTGAATAACATAGTCCTAGGCTTCTCCAGTGTAGTCACTAGTTTTATGTGTGTTTTGGATGAATTTGGTTCCACTACTTCACATTTTGAGATCATTGGAAGTCCCAAAAAGATGTTAATGTAAGATATGGTAGTTTGGAGGTTATTATTTGGTTTTAGTGGTTTAGTCTTATCTAACTATGTTGGGACTATGCTAGCTAGTGTATTCAAGGTCACCCCTAGTGTAGTACAAAAATGAGAGTAGGTTTCATCTAGTTTTTACTTGATGATTTTCCATTTTAGGCTTACTAGGAATTCTTAGAAGTGTATTATCCAAGGTATGTCATTTTAACTCCTAATTTTGGATTTTTTTATCCATCCCCCATCCATCTACATTGGGACTACATTGCATAGCATAGATCGGATCATCCCCAACATATTCATAGGTTTGGGATGGAATTTCACTTGTTTTGGATTAATTATTTGTCATTTTAAGGTCACTAGAGGTTATAGGATGATGTAAAGATTAAGGAATGCCACTTTGAAGGTTATTTTAAGTATTAAATAGTTAAACTCTTGTCAACTATGCTGGGACTACTCTTGCTAGTGTAATTGAGATAGGCTTTAGCATAGTTGATGCAAGATAGGTGATTTTGGAATCTCTCAGTTGATCTCATGAAGTTTAGGAGCTACTGGATGCTATGACTAGGGTTTAGTGCATGGTGTGACTTTTCTTAGAGTTTATTGGGAGTTTGGTTAATTGAAGGAGACAATATCCTACTTGTGACTACATTAGCCAGTGTAGTCAGGTTGCTAGTCAACATAGTTTTCCAAAATAGTAGATTTTGGTATGAGCTTTGGCCTTCGTTGGTATTCAAATTTCATCAATTTCAACACCTATTTTTCCATTTTTACCATAAGGTTTCATGACATGTATGGATATTTCTACAATCATTTTTGGTAGTATTTGAAGTTTGGAATCCATTTCAAGGCTTTTAAATGCTTAAACCCTAGCATAGTCACCATGGAGAAGCCAAAAATATAGGTGTTTTAGGATTTCCATTGGCTTGTTGTAGAGGCATCTAGTGGGGTCCATCTTAAATTTGAGTTTTTATATGAATTGATTTCCCACTCACCCAATGTAGTCCCACTTTTCAATTATGATCATTGAGTTTAGTTGGACTTGGGTGAGTGTTTTTCTTGTTTCAATTTTGCACAAATCATTCTTGCGATACCATTCCCATCCTTTAGTGCATGAAACCAAGGCTTTAATTTTATTCAAGCCTTTACTACCTTTATCCTTAGTGTAGTCTAGCCATTGTACACTAAGGGAAAAGTATAGCTAATGGAAGGTCTCATAGAAGCTTAAGGATTTTAGTGGTTCCTACATTGTTCATCAATATGTCAAAGAGGAAGGCTTCAACTAGTAAGAATTTTATCATGGAGGACATGAATATAGATGCCAAGGGTGCTCCAACCTTCCATGACCATTGATTGGTAAAGGCTTCACTACTATGACTCCTAGGTACACAACTTCTAACCATTCCATGCAAAATTTCATTGTAATCATAGCCATTTTTGGTTGTGTGGGTTTGTGTGTTGGTTATAATCAAAATTTTCAAGATTCCTTTGTTAGATCTAGGCTATGTTTATGGGTTTTTGGTATTTTTTTCAATATGGGATTGATGTATATTAAATTAAAAATTTATTTCAATCTTTCCTATGCGTTTTTTCTGTAGTTTTGGGCAAAAATGAAACACCAATTTTGAATTTTTTTTGTATGCAAACAAGTAGGATTTTTTAATTTATATGGAAATTGGATTGTAATACTATGGTTGATAGTAAAATTGGGTTTTTAACCACTAGATTCTAACTTACAGAAAATTCTCTATGAATTTTTTTGTAGCCTATTACATAGTGGGTTTTTAGTTTTTTGGTCATTTTTCATGTTGCTTTGATATTTTTTCATGTCAGAAAAGTTAAGAGCTTTCTAATTTATAGGTTTTGGTTGTTATTTTTTCATTTAAAGATTCCAATGACTATAGAATCACTAAATTATGATGTGTGGTTAATTTTTGGCAAATTTTCTTGTGAACTCATGCAAGGTGGGATTTTGGCTTTCACAATTTTGTTCATGTTAATTTTGCATATTTTTCATTCAAAAATGGCTAGGATTTTTTTTTTGTTTTTTTGTTTTTGATCTTTAGATTATTTTTTAATGATTCCAATGGCTATGGAATCATTGAATTTGGATGTATGATTAAATTTTGATGAATTTTTTCATTGATTATTGTAAAGTAAGGTTTTTGGTTTTCATGGTTTTATCCCTATGAAGATGGACAATGTTGGAACTTTGAAAGATTTTTCCAAGCAATGTTCTAGGTTCTAAGGATATATCTAAGGTGTTAGGATGGTTTGGAAGTCATTTTGGACAAGTTAAAAATTCTTTTGATATTTTTAATCAATGGATTACCATAGAAATTTTTCTCAGTTTTGTGTTGTGCAATTTTTGTTGAATTTTGTTATGGCTCTATGTTGTGTTTTAAATTTTTTCCAAGCTTAGCTTGAAAATTTAGCATAGATGTTAAATATTCCTGAGTTGTATGCCCACACAATTTCCAGCCTTAGAAAAATATTTCTTAATTCTATTTTATCATTTTTGACCAAGTGTAAATTATTCCATACAATTGTAGTTTTGGCTATGAAAGCTACGAACCTTTCCATTTGTACAAGTAGTGTTGGTGTTGTTGTCATATTTTTATGGTTATTTTTAAAGGTCCTTAAGGCCATTTAAATGTTTTTTTTTTTAGTTTTCAATAGTCATTTGAATTTTTAGAAAATTTCAACTAGCATTCCTAGAGTTCTTACTACGGCTAATCTTACCATTAACTAGGATGCCTAGTAAAATTTTGCAAAATTCAAACTGAGATTTGTGACTGTTGTAGTAGGTACAAGCTAGTTTTCATGTTTTCAATGTTTCTACATACAAATTTCTATAAATTTTTATGTATATCTTATAATGAGAATTGCCATCAGTTGTTAGTAGGCTACTTGGTTGTATTTGGTTTTTTATGAAAGTTGTTCCTAGTTTTGGTTTTGGTTCCAAGTCTCAAAACTATGAATTTGGTTGTTGATGAGCAGAGAGTAGTCCCTACATCCAACCATATGAATTACAAGCATTTCACTTGTGATCAAGTCAAATTCCATGGACTTTAGCTTTTAAATGTACAATAGGCAAGGTAGTGACATAAAGACATGATCATTATCTTCTTGGCTTCACTTCTGTAAGTGCAAGTGTATGGTTAAGTGTAAGACAAGGCACATGATTTATATTTATATTTTTATATAATATTTGATTTAATCTAAGTATAAAACAAAGATAATTAAATGTAAATTAACTAATTAACTATCTAATACCTTAATCTAATTATCCTGACATAAGCATCCATGCCCACCTTCCATGCACATCCTAAATTCATTAAGAACACTATTGGGTTACCAAGTGTTAGGCTACTAGGAGAACTAAATAGTAACACCACTATGATTACCAAGAATTAATGTTATGTTTGAGGTAATTGTACTTTTGTGTGATTGTTAAGCATTATAATCAACTAAGAACATGAACATAAAATGCATAAATGATAAAGTATATGAATGAATGCATTAAACTATTCTTAAGTGCTGCAAGGAGTTCTAAAAATCTTGTCTTTATTGCTAGTACATCAAAGTGTTTAGGTTCATTGATGTTCGAATAAGGATCTATACAATCCTTGAAGTCATACTATAGGCACTTAGAAAATATTCTAACTCTAATGGAAGAAAACTACAAGAATTTGGATATTCTATCAACTCAACATTACCATAAATGTAGTGGGTATGTGCATTTATATAGGAAAAGATAGATATTATGTTGATGCATTTGCGATGATGCATCTACCCATGCATTGATTGGGCTACATTAATGGGGATGTGTCAACACATGTGCGTTGATGTAAACCATCGAATGATTTATCATACCTCCATGAATAACTAGAAACTCATCCTTGAGTGAACAAATGTAGGATTGAGCTTTTTGCAAAATTGGAAAGGTATGAAATCATGGATTGATTGACTAAACTAACTAACTATAAGTGCTGAATTGTATAGAATTACAACAATTACAGAAATGGATGTTCAAGAGAATAAAATTAAACACCCTTACAAAATTGGATAGTTGGAATCCTCTAGTAGCTGAAGGTGAAGAGAAGATCAAACAGTGCTAAGAGGTGAAGGGTCCTAGGGTGCTAAAGGACATTCTCTAATCTTTGGTGCTCATGGTAGTGGTGATTAAGGCTAAGGTAGTGGTTGCGGCTGTCTTGCTACAAATGTTGCTTTAGGTGAAAGGTGAAAGGAATCTAGTAATATATTCATCTTCTTCTTCTTACTCTATGGATCATACATAGTCCATGTGGCATCACCAATGTGGACTAGTACGAGTATGTCCTACAGATAGGGCATTACTAGGAATAGTTCTTTAACATTGATAAACTAGGCTACAAATTGTTTACGTTCAACATCGAGCATCTTGATGAGGGTTTATAGCTTATGCTAATCATTTAGTCTTTTGTGCAAGTTATTAGCAATCAATCATTGGTTTGTAAACTGGCTCCTAAGAACTTCAAGCTCTATATTAGCAATTTCTAGCTTATGCTTGGTGTCTTTGTGATGCTTGAACTCAACCTTATAAAGGAGATACAAGCTAGCATTCTACTTCTCTAACTCTAACTATAGCCTCCCTATTGTGTGCATTGCCAAGTTTGCATAATAGAGGTTGTTAAGCTTCATGTATTCTATTATCTCCTCAATTTACAAATCCTATAGGTAGATCTCCACTTTGTTATAGGCTTTCAATCCATCAAATATTGGTTGCAATACATCACCTCTTTACTAGAGTTGCTATAGGGCCTCATTCATCTTCATCTTGGCTAGTGGAATTTCCATTTTATTTATCTCCTTGAGGAATCCAACCTAGTCCCTATAATCATTCATGACTCATTCAAATTTTAGGACCTTATTCTTCTAGATGGCTAACTTAATGGTCATTTTTTGAAGAAATGCATAGACTTCCTCCATTAAGAGATTGGAGCTCTTAACTATTAACCTTATCAAATCCATGTTCACCTTGATGAGCTACTTATATTGCTATCTCACAAGCTCAACCATCTCATTCTTTTGTTCCTCAATATTACATAGGCATTAAATGTCTCTAGTTAGAGTTAGGCTTTCCTTGTGAACATGTGACAAGTCCTTATCAATGTTGAAGGAAAGAACCCTTGATAAGGACACATTAAAGACCTTCATCTCCTTTACATTCTCAGCCTCTATTAATTTGTTTTAAATTTATTATGGAAAAGCTTCATACCTTATAATGGCTTAATAAAAAAATGGCAGGATCCACCAAGTAGGCTCTTAGTTCTGCAACTTTAGCAGCTAATTATCGATTTTAGGTTATGACTACCTTGAGTTGAGCATTTTCAATGACAAGCTTATCCTTGATCTCTAGCAACTCTAATGAAATAGTTTTGATTCCTTCTAGAAGAATAAATATCTCCAAAAGCAATTTTCTAGTTCCCACTAGTTGATCCAATACATCCTCATGTTGGGCTACAGTTAGCCTCCTGCTTCCTACTCCTGCAAATGACTGCACATCTCTAAGTGTAGCAATGTCTAGCATGGCTACTTAGAGTCTCCCTATTGCTATTGTAGGAGTTTCTCATGGAGCTTCCTCATGCACTTGATTGTTGCACGAGCCTCTACATTTATTTCTTTAGTAGGTGATGATGGTGGTGGCCACTCCTCTTTGATTAGCTTGATAGAAACCTTGCCTTTCATCATCTATTGCCAAGGTGTGGAAGAAGCATGATGAAGCATGTCATTCACATAATGAGCTATTCCTCCTCTTTTGAAAATTTTTTTGATTAGAAAAGAAAGGGGAGTGGCTTCCTCCCTTGATCATTCTCTTTGAATCAATTTTCTATCTCCATGAAGATGAGCTAGGGAAGGTTGACAAGGAATTTTCTACTTAGAGTGGTATATGCATTGGTAAAGAAGAAAGTGATCTTACTTGGCCTCATTGTTGGATTTAGGTGGTAGGACACAATCTTGAAGTAGGCCCTCTCTACCTTAGTAAGTGCATTATACTTTTTACACTTCACTTTATTATAGCTTAAATTCTTAGTTGCTGGAGGAAATGATGATTCCCAACAACATAGTTTGTAACCTTGAATCTCTAGGGCCTTTACAAAAAAGAGATCCTTGGTGCCCTGGATAGTCTGGTAGATCACCCAAGGACTTACAAAATGCAAAAAAAAGATAACAAAAATGGAATGCATAGTAAAAATTTGATATAAAATGAATGAAATGCAATAAACAATGAAACTTGTATACAACTAAAACTATAATCTTTATTTTAAAATCACAAGTGTACAATAAATGTGTATAATATTACTCATAGGAGCAAGGGGAGTTCATTGTGGTGGGGTTCAGAATCTCATGAAACTTCTACAGTCCACATCATGATTCAAATATTCCATTACTCCTGATGTTATTGAACCTTCACCACTACCACAATAGATCTACAATGTTGTTGATGTTGGAGGTGAGAAAAATGGAGGATTAGGGCTACCAAAGTGATCAATGCTGGGAGTTTATATTCCCAGGTGCCCAATGTAGAAGCTAAAATTCCAGAAATCTCAAAGAGGGGTAACAAACAATGGGGGTAAAGATGACTATGAGGGTTTTACGATGGGATGCTCCAAGAAGTTACATTTTTGCTTGGTTGCAAGAGCTCTTGGATGTTGAAAAATGCAAGGTGTAAAAATGCCATAACAAATGGTTGGTAACTTTGCTATAAATTTCTACTATGCTCAAGTGAGGTGGGTGTCCAAATTAGGAGGGGGGGATGTGGGCGGGTGGTGAGGGATTACCATTTATTATAAGTGTCATACCCCCATGACCATTCTATTTACTAAAAATAGTAAACTTAGATTTTATCCATGTTGGCTTTCTCCACCCACAATGGGCCTTCCAACTACAACATTGACATGCATGATCCTTGTTGAAGTTTGTGCATGTGTTGAAATCTTGGCCATGAAGTATCCACATTAAAGGGATGAAGTAACAATGCTAGAGGTGATGTGTCAACATTGGGGGATGATGGTCATACCTTGCACACTAGGAATAGATGCTACTATCCCCCTCCATGCTATGGGTAGGTAAGTTTTACCCCTATGCAAATGTCTTCAACGTAGCAAATGCTATACCCCTCATAAAACCCATCAAAATGCCAATTTTGGCATTCCAAAAGGCATTTTTGACCTCCATAAGCCTGAATATAGACTCTATGTAGCTATTTTCACTTGGGGGATAAGGCTTGGACCACTTATGAGGCATTTTTCAATCCCAAGAGTATACAGTATGTGAGATTGCACCTCATGGATTACAATCTTCACATTTATAATTAAATCTAGCCTTGAGTTTCATGGGATGGGGTTATAAATGTCACAACATGCAAATTTGATGGTGTTTGATTGGTCCCTCTTGATTGGTGTCTGTAGGATTAACTTGAGAGGTACTGACAAAGAATACAAAACAACAATACATGTTCATCACCCATGTTCTCTCTTCATGCTTGATCTAGTTGTGTCAAACCATGCCAAAGAGTGCTTGTGATGATGGGATAAGGGTATGATGAGATGATGGTAATGATGTCATAGGGAAATGGTTACCAAGGATAACAATGCTTTTCAAGTGTTGGCATCATGGTTATGTCACTAACATGTTGTTTATTGAAGCATGGTTTACTTGGTAGATGTGTTTGAAAAACCATCACTTTGCTTCAAGGATCTTTGGCCATTAGGATCCTCCCTTTGCATGTCTGAAGCTATCATCTTGGTAATTTTCTTTCCCATTTTTTGTGGGGTGAAACCTTCATTGGGTTTCTTTGCTAAGGCTAGTTTTGGGATGGTGTTCCTACTAAATGAGGTGTGTTATACCAAGTAGACTTAATGGTTTTACCATCAAGTGAGATGTATTACACTCAATGGACTTAATGGTTTTCCTATTAAATGAGATGTGTTACATTCAGTGAACTTTATGTGGGGCATGATAGAGGTGTTTCATATGGTCACAATACATGAATGCCAATGATAGGTCAAAATTGCTATTTAGGATAAGGAATGTTATGATAGGATTATGTAGTTGGGTTCAAGGAGATGATAGAGGGAATGGGAATGAAATTAGCACTCTTGGCACAATAGGATAAACTCACTAAATCTTAAACTTCAAGGTCATGTGGTGACTTGTTGCCATGATGAGTTGTACCTCCATGATGACTCTAGGCTTCAACTTGTAAGCACAACTCCAAGAGAACAAGAAAACTAGACAAAGAACACATGTTATTACATTATAATGCATATGAACATATAGAATGATGAATGAAGCAAAGCTACCTAGGTTACCAATGTTGCCAATTTAAGGCCTTGGTAGGTTGTGCTACACATTTAAGGCCTTGGTAAGCTATGATGCTAATTTAAGGCCTTGGTAGGCCATGGTTTCACCAATTTTATGTCCTAGAATGTCATATTACTAGTTTAAGACTTTGATAGATCATTAATGTTGGCTAGTAGCTACATGTATTGAGGCTTTAGGTAGGAATGGTTGATTGGATTTGCCAACTCATTCCCATTCATGTCTACAATTTTGAATGCACCATTGTCATAGGCTTTGATAATCAAGAAAGGCCCTTACTAGTTGGCTAAAAATTTATCTGCATGTTCATGAAGAGCTTTGAGGACCAGGTCACCTTCCTTGATCTTATGCTTGGTTAAGTTATGATGGGGTTTCTACTTCTACCTCTCTTGATACCACTCAATGTGAGCAAGTGCTTGCATGCTTTGCTTCTCCATTGAGTTCAAGTCCATGGTATGTAGCTCCTTCTTTTGTTCATTATTGATGAAGTTAGATAAGACCACTTGGAGTGATGATACCTACACTTCGAGAGACAAAAAAACTTCAGAACCATAAGCCAACTTGTAAGGTGTTACATTGGTTACCATATGAAAGGTTGTTCTATAGGCCCAAAGTGCATGGATAAGCTACTCATGACATTTGTGCTTACTATTGTTCAACATCTTTTTAAGCAAGTTGATGATGGCCTTGTTGCTTACTTTACTTGTTCATTGGCTTGAAGGTAATATGACGAAAAAAATACTTAATGCCTAGGTTGTGATAGAAATTCTTCATTTATTAGCTATAAACTATTGTCCAATGTCTGTGACTATGGTCATAGGAATGCTAAAACGAGCTACAATGTCATCTAGTATAAATTTATAGACTTGTTCAGTTGTCATCCTTCTTAGTAAAGTATTTTTTCATAGTAATGATGAAACTATGCCTTACAGAGGACTTTAGCATTATGGATCCAATGATATCCAACCACTACAGTTGAAATGGCCAAGTTATCTAAGTAGTGTGTAACTCAGTCAGTAGTATGTGTATGAGATTACTATGCCACTAGCATGTGTCACAAGTTTTAACCTTCTATAGACAATCATTATCCATATAGGACTAGTAATAGCCTAACTATCTAGTCTTAGAGGTCATGGATCTAAGTCCTATATGTCCCCCATAGACACCCTTGTGAACCTACTCTAGGACTATTATGGCTTCAATTTTACCCAAGCACACTAATAGTATGTCATCATAGGACTATCAACATAATGTGTTATCACCTACAATTACATACTATTTTGATCATTTATGTACAATGAATTTTTGAGTAGTAGTTAAGCCTTATGAGGATTCACCATGCATAAGGTAAAACTTGATATCATCATATCACTCCTTTATAGGAGTAGTATGAACCACAACTGTAAAGGTATCCTTAATGCTCTGTGTGATGGAAATAACATAGTCCATGATCAAGATGGAAAACTTTCTAAATAGATCTAGTATCACATTGAGGGCTAGCATTGCAATGGAATTAGCTATAGCATTTTCATTTTGGGGTATATGTTGAATGTCAACTTTTGTAAATTTTTGCAACAATTGCTTTTCTAAGTCACAGTAAGGCTGCAAATGTTTTTCTTTACATGCATAAACCTTGGTTATCTAGTTAACCATAAATTGAGAGTTTCCTTTGATCATTAAGTGCTTGATTCCTAAGTCATGAGCTACCATCATCCCTCTAATCAAATCTTCAAACTTTGCTATATTTTTGGTGCATGGAAACTCAAAATAATAGGTGAAGGGTTGGACTTCAATAGATGGAAAGGTCATAATGGTAGTGGCACTAGCCCTATGAATAGTTGAAGCTTCATCAAAGTGCATGATTGTCTCATAACCCTTAGGCACTTAACTAATGGTGCTAATGTGTTCATTAGGAAACTTAGGATCTATTGTTGCATAGTCATCAACAGGAAAAATAGTAAGTTGTACAACTATATCTTGAACTTTTGTCGAGGATTATGAGACATAATGAAAGTTAAATTCCACTATTATGGCTTTCCATCAAGCTATATGACTACTCTTATTGATCTTTTTCATTATGGCTCTAAGTATGTTATCATTAAAAATGATGTTGACCTAGCTTCTAAAGAGGTAGTATATACACTTCTTCAATGAGAAGACTAATGCTAGAAAATACTTCTTCAATTCATTGTATTTGGTATCATGGGAAAATAATGCATAGATAAGGTAGTATATTGTCATTTTTGCTCCATCATCACATTTTTGATAGAGTAGAGAGGTAATGGACGTGTTGTAGATGGTAAGGTAAATGTAAAGTAGTTTACCCTCTTATGAAGGATAGGCTATCGGTAGTTGTGCCAACTCTTGCTTAAGGTTTTCAAAGGCCTATTGGCATTGAGGCATCCACACATAGTGAACCCCTTTCTTAAGAAAATTTTGCATGGATTTCAACTTATCTGTAAGCGTAGCCATAAACCTATAGATAAAATGTAATCTACATTGTAATCCTTGAAGCTCTTTAAGGTTAGTTGGCACTGCTAGTTTGGGTATGACCTTAACCTTATTAGGATGGAAATGTATCTTTGCTTTAGACACTACAAAGCAAAGGATTTTACTAGTCTTGATACTAAAAACATACTTCTTAGGATTAATCCTAAGCTTATACTTAAGGCATCACTTTAATACAATGTCTAGGTCATGTGCATGGTTGTTGGTCACTTTGGACTTAATAGCTATACCATATATGTAATCGTTGGGTAAACTTAGCATGTAAGCACTAGAGATATATGTCATGTATCATTAGTAGATTTCTCCTATATTTTTAAGGCCAAAGGACATTATGGTAGAGCAAAAGGTACCCCAAGGAGTCATGAAGATCATGCTAAGTTAATGTTTTGGATTGATCCTAATCTAGATATATTTCAAGAATCCATCCATAAAGGACAATAAGGCATGCCCAACCATGGCATTAATAAGTTGGTCAATACTAGGAAAAGGAAAGTCATCCTTGATGGTTTTCTTATTTAGATCCTAGAAATCAATGCAAATATAGATATTCCCATTCTTCTTAGGGACTACCACTATGTTGGATACCAATTCTGCATATTCAACAACCTTAATGAAACCTACCTAGTATAATCTTGGTCAAATCAGGTCTAATCTTGCAATATTTCTACTTGATTGGTCTAATTCTAGGATCAAGTATGATGTTGTGTTGCACTAGGCATGGGTCTAGGCTTGGCATATCTTCATATGATCAAGCAAAGACCTTGATGTTCTCTTGTAGGACCTTGGTGATGTCTTGATCTTGTTGAGGTTCTATTGAGGAACTTAGTTTAAGGGAATTCTCCTTACCACTATGTGTTGTGGTAAGAACCTCAATGAGGGTGTCTTCAATAATTTCGTCATCCTTTAGGTCATGGGTTTTGACTAGGTTTTCAGGCCACTCTAGAGGTTTCTCTATCAAGGCTATGTGGTCAACAAGATACTTAGGTTGAAGATCTAGGCAATTGGGGTCAATACACCATTATACATTATTGTAAGGTCAACTTAAGCTCAAAGGTAAAATAATTTGCTTTTAGGTACTCATACTTTAGTTCTACATGTTAATTGTAAGTACATTAAGTGGCACCTGGGTAAAGATGAGTAAATAATGTCAAAATGTGATACAATTTTGCAAATCCATGTTATAAAATGAAACAAAGGTGAACAAGGTTGTATAAGTCTATAGGAGATAGAAAGAGATTAATGAAACAAAGGATAAATGAAGGTCAAGCAAAGGCTAAATATGGTTGACACAAGTTGAAACATAACAAGGTAAAACAAGGTCAACTAGCATCACAAGCTTACCAGTTTAAGGCCATGACAAGTCATGATGCTAGGTATAAGGCCATGGTAGGCCATGATGCTAGTATAAGACCATAATAGACCATGATGCTAGTTTAAAGTCATAGCAGGCCATAGTCACATAGTGTCAAATGGTGGTTAGGGAAGATCAAACTCCATCATTCAATACCAATCAAAGGCTAAACAATGCTATACATGACTATAATATAGATAATAAAGGCAAACACATTGAGATAGAAGTATTATTGAGGCCAAATAATGTTAACAATATAAAAATGATTAAAATAGGTCATAATTTGATGAAGTAGGGTCAAATAAGGTAAAGTGGGAGTCAAAATATGATAAAAAAAAGGATTATATTTTGCTAGTTTTAGACCTTAGTAAGTTATGGTTTCAAGCGACAAGGATCATAGGTAATTTTAGGCATCAGTTAGAATTATTTTTAGGTTGTTTGATCTAAAAAGCAAGGTTTTAAGGCTATCCATGCTGGATCCACACTAGGCAGCTTTCTAGGCTCACTTTGGGTAATTTTCAACTCCTGGTAACTTACATGTTAGTGTAGTGGAATAAGGAAGGAAATATGCTAGTTTTGGCATCAATTTCAACCCTTGGGAACTCCTATTGAAGGATGGATCTACCACTAATAATGGATCCATGCTAGGTTGCATATATTTAGTGTGAATACTAATGCAAATAGGTTGCATGGCCTCTAGAGGGTTAAAATTAAGATTCTAAAGCATTCCCAAGGTAGCATAGGGCTAGATGTATCAAGATTAATCATTTTGAAGGTTGAAAATGGCCAAAATTAGGATTTGAAGTCATACTTCCTATATCCACATTAGCCAGTGTTGATGGGAGGAGGTTTAGCATGAAGGCTATAGATCTGAGCCATAACATGATCAAGCAAGGTTGGAGTTTTATTTGAGACCAATTTTTTGCAATTTTGCACTCCCAAAATAAGTTTTGGAGCCATTTTGAAATATTTTTAAGCATTAAATCAAGTTGGAACTTTTAAGGCTGAGACGAGGTCAATCGAATGCAAACTCAAGGTTATGAGGTTATAGGCTCTGCTGGTGCAAGTTTTTGGTCTCTAGGTATGTTGATCTATTGCCAAAAGTGGAAAGGTAGCCCATCCTTGCTAGATCCATGCTACCCAATGTGGATCAGGCCTGTCCTAGTGTGGATAAACTAAAAATGTCAAATCTAGGCTAGTTTGAGAGTAAATTAATCATGCATGTTAGCTCCCAAGGTTGCCAATGTCAAGGGTTATGGTTTGACATTAAAATTTAGTAGTTTTGAGGGCTTCTAAGTGGTTTTGAAGGTTACCCCCTTGGATCCACACTAGGTCCACACTAGTCAATGTTGAGGATTAAAGGGGATTAGTTTTTTGTAGTTTTTGAAGAGTTTTGATCATGCATGTGCATCTCCAGGGTTGACAGTGTTGGTGGTTGAAGTCTAGGATCAAAATTTTGGTAGTTTCAAAGGTTTTTGAATGGTTTTTGGACTCACCCCTCTTAATTCATGCTGGATCCATGTTGGCCAACATGGATTCAACATGGAAAATTTAAGGGGATTAGTTCCTCATAGTTTTTGATTAGTTTTGTGAAGTTTAAGGGCTATGGGAGATGTGAACATAATTTTGGGGTGCATGCAAGCCCATTTGGTGTTGTTTTAGGGTGTTTATGAGCTTTCCATGGGTCTCCCCCTTAGTATCTATATCGGATCCATGTTTGGCAACATGGATGAGGGAGGGGTCACTAATGTGGGAGCAAGGATGCACAAGAAATAGAGTGGGTTTTCTTAGGTTTTGACTACCATGGTTTCTGAGAGGGTAAGGAAGTCAACACATGTTGATTTTAGTGCAAATATTATGATTTTTGGTCTTACACCCCTTTATCCATGCTAGGTAGAATGGATAGGATCCCTCTAAGTGTGGATAGATTAAAGATGTTAGATCTAGATTCATTTGATAGCAAGTCAACCATGCATGTTAGCTCCTAGGGCTACTAATGTTGATAGTCAAGATTTGATGTCAAAATCCATTGGTTTGAAGGCTTCTTGATGGCTCATGTAGTCATCCCTCCTTTATCCATGTTGGGCAGCATGGCCCTAACATGGATGAGAGGGGGATGATAGCTTTTTAGACATTTATAGTGAATTTTGAGGTATCCAAAGGTTTTTGAAGGCCTTTAGTAGGATTGTAAGGTCACTAGGGTAGGTTTTAAGGCTATTTTTGGCTATATAATAGATTTTTTTGCATGCCTTTAGGAAATCCACATTGGATCCACAGTGGGTAGCATGGATGGGGGGTTCACCAATGTGGAGAGGATGTCTAGATGCAAAAAGAAAGTTGTTTTTGCGTAATATATGTTAGAAAAAGTTGATAGGAGGTGTTAGGATCAAAATATGGTAACTCAATGATTGATTTTGATAGTTTTGATCATCCCCCCACCCATCCAAATTGGATCCATATTGGGTAGCATGGATGGACCTTCCCTTAGTGTGGATGAATCAAATGTGAATGTTTTGGGCACTATTGAGTAGGTTTGACAAGGTTTTGTAGCTTCTAGGGATGATAGGAGGATTTAGGATTATGTGGGATTCATCCATGGGTTAGATCAGGGTTTGGTAAGCACCATAGGATTGGTATGAATGCTACACCCTATGGTCAATGCTAGATCCATGTTGTCATTGTTGCCCCAACGTGGATGCCCAAAGTAGTAAGCTTTGTCAAGGTTTTACCCCCTACCAGGGTCTAGGATTCATGCATGTCAATGGAAACTACCAAAAATGGCAAGGGGGATTAGGTTTTATGGTTGTGAAGGGTAGGTGGCATGCATAGACATTGGATCCATGCTACCCAGCATGGATGTAGGGGAGATGATAAGGTTGACAATGATTTTATGGGGTTTAATGAACCAAAACCTTAACATAGAAGAGGTTTCCAAGTTTAAAACCCACTAAACTAGGGAGGCAACTAGTGGGACCCATTGAAAAATTTAAATTTTTGAAATTGAATGTACACTCCCTCCTTCCTAGCATGGAGAGACTTTCCCCCCTTGTAGTTCTAGTGCACCATCAGTTTCAGTGCCCGAAATTGGCAACAAGGGCATGGGAGAAGGTGTTTAGGTTTAGATCTAGGTTTTTATGTCAAACATTTGCAAAAAATCATCACAAATCTCATTCATTCACATAATGCATTGAAGCAAAGCCTTGATGGAGATTTTTGCTACCAAAACTTCTCATCCTCAGCATGATTTCTACACATCTCCTCCCAGGTAGTGTTGAAGCTTCCACCCTTCTAATCTCAAAGCTTCTTTTAGAGTTGATATTGTAATCATGAAGAAAAGAGGTGGCAAGAGTAAGAATCCAATGATAGAGGAAGTAGATGCAATAGCCTAGAGTATCTCCCAACTACCTAGGCCTATTTGTTTTCAAATTCTTCATTTCGCAACCCCAAGGTAGGCCATTACTAGCTATTTTTCGCTTTCTTTTCTAATTGGGAATAGGGTTAATTTTTTAAGATCTATGCTAGGGTGTTTGTTAAAATTGAACTCTAACAAAATCCCACCTCTTATTTTAATGGTTTTCATGTGGATCTATGATTGTTTGATTGTTTTTTCTATGTTTGATTAGGTTTTAAAATTAGGTTTTTCTATTTTATACCAGTTTTGGCAAAAAATTAGTTATAATTATGAATTTATTGTTAAGAGAATGGCTATAAGTTGTTAAAATTTGATGTTTTTTGTTTTTAGATATATGCTTAAGGTTTTTATAGGTTATGGTTTTGTTTAATTTATAGTTATAATGAGGGAGTTACGAGCATTTTGGCTAGGTTATATAGTTGGGGTTTGTGCCATTTTCTAGTTTTTGATGTGGATTTCTAACAATTGAAAATGTTGGTGGTTGGAATCACCGAGGGATCAATAGACACACAACCTTAACCCCACCTCTACATGAGGGCCTTGCTAGAAATGAAGGCAGAGCATCCTAAATGATCTTGTCAATCGAATAGGGACTTTGTCGATTGTAATCGGGGCAATGGATACAACTGGGGGGTGGCATGGTTAGCCAAAATGTAAATGCAAAAAATACATAGTACAACATGATGACACTTGAAAAAGTGTAGAAATATGCAAGAAAAAAATGCAAGAAAATGCTAGAAATGGAAGAGAGAAATAGAACACTACCCAAAATGGGAGCATAGTTAACTCCAAAAGGGTCTTAGAAGGTACGCAATGTACAATAGGTGTAGTGGAAGCATAGTTACAATCTCAGTGGTGTCAAGTTATGAAGTTTGATGCTCAACATGATAAATCATGCCTATTGGGTTGGTCCCTGCAGTGTACCATGTGGTGTTCTATACTATAGGGCTACAATGGAGCTACAGTGGGCCGTGATGTGCAACTCTGCCTCTCTACTAATGTGGTGTGCTATGGGTCTCGTTCACCCATGGAGCTAAGTGCCAAGATGCCAAAATGCCTAATGCCAAGTGCTTAAAAAGGCTCACATCTAAGGAATGCCAACCACTTGGGAATAACAATAGTCAGGAAATACCAATAATCAGGGAATGCTAACCATCAAGGAATGCCAACTATTGAGGAATGATAATAATCAGGGAATGTCAATCATTGCGGAAAGCCAACCATCAAAGAATGTCAATTATTAGGGAATGCCAATAGTCGGGAAAGTGTTGGAGCCAAGGTGAAGGTTGATGTCAAGCTCTAGAGGCTTTTGGAGGTTGTCAGAGGCTTCTTTGCAATGCTACACTAGCTACGCTCCAGAGCGTAACCCAACACTTAGACAAATTTGCAGTTGTAATGCTGAAGTCCAAAATTGGTGGTGTTTCAATGACTCCTCTTTTTTGATATCTAGAGAAGTGGCCTAAGAGGAATCGACAAAGAATTACAAAACACCATAGCAGATGTGGCACCAACATCTATCATTGGTACTAGATCAAGTGTTGTTCACCATGCTCAAGAGTGTTGTGGATAAGGGATATGTTGAGGCAAGGTGTGTAGGCAATGTGCTAGGGAGATGAAATGAAATTAGAGGAAATAAAATAAAAATAGCGTATCCTAATGCAAGATGCAAAGTCAACATGGTTGGCGGTGACCATGGCATGAAGTGGCTTGCCCTTGAAACATTAAGCTCTCATAGGAGTGCTCGTGAGAGAGTCAAAGTCAATCCAAGGCTAGGCCAGTTGTGAAACTATAACATTGTCAATTTGCTTGGGGATGTTTTTTTTTCTCATTTTTATTTTCTTTTTCTTTTTTCTTTGTTTGTAATTTTTTTACTTTGCTTTGCTGTAAGGAAAACCTTCATTAGGTTCAGCTTACTATTGAGTGCTAGCTACAAGGTGTGGGCCATTGAGTAGATGGGATTTACTTTGATGTGACCACATCACATCTATAGGGTAGGTGTTTCCTCCAAGGGATGAGTTATGTTACATCTACTTAGGCTTTGACTAGCCAACAAAGGCTCCCCATGGGATGAGTTGCATTACATCCACCATGGGTTCTATGGTTGACATGGGGAGAATGCCATATGCATCACAATGTGTATGCATTAGATGGATGTGCAATCGTGAGTATGTAGGGGATGAGAGGATATTGGGATGAAGGAGTGGATATGCATAGGCTATAATGGGATGAGGGGTATGTCCACTCTTGAGTGGCTTAACTAGTCCAATCATGAATTTGTGGCTTAACTAGTCCAATCATGCTATTGCGATGAGATGCATTTGTTCACGATTGCCTCTAGGGCTTCGTCCTACAAATGAAACTCCAAGAAGACAAGAAAACCACACAACATGAGATGCAAGTGCAAATGTTAGATGTGAAAATTCTACAAGTGTTGGATGCGAAGATGCTGCAAATGTGTCAAATGTTGTGCCAGTTGCAAGTGCTTACAAAGCTAGTGAAAGTGCCAGGGAGATGATGCTACAAGTGCCCCAAGGGTTTCACCAATGGTAGGTGCTCCAAATGATTAGCAACATGCCAGTTTAAAGTCCTAGCAGACTGTGAACCTAGTTTAAGGCCCTAGCAGATCATGATGTGCTAGTTTATAGTCCTATAAATTGCTAGGTGCCAATTTAATGTTGTAGCAGATGGTGGATGTTGTGCCAATTTAACGTCATGACCCAAGGACGATTTATGCTAGTTTATAGTCATAGTAGACTATCTGTGCTAGTTTTCTTCATGTGATGGTAAATGAGTGCTTACCTTTCTTTGTGAGGTATGATGCTACATGCATGAATGAGAGTTAAAATGCATGAATGAGAGGAAAGCAATGCAAAAAGCAATAGTTTTAGGCCATTCTAGGCCATGGGCTAGTTTAAGGACTTTTCAGGCCATGTGTTTTTGTAGTTTTATGTTTTTTTATTTTTATGTATTTTTGATGTTTTTCAAATGCAATGTGTAAGCTAAGTGGATGGATGCATAGACAAAGTAGAAATTCATAAACAAAGTATAGTAGTGTGTAAACTAGGTAAGTAGGTGAAATGCAAATATATGAACACATGCAATATAAGCAAAAACCAAAAATGCATGACCCATGGAGGTAAGGGGTAAGTAGGTGCTTAGTGCATTTTTGGCCAAGGGAAAGTTTTGGTCACGTAGTTGCTTCCTAACCAAGCATGGATTAGGGCTCATGCAAGGCTTAGGATCCTCTAGGAGGCTATTGGGTTCAACCACTCATTTAAGTATGTTAGCCTTAGGCATTAAGTTGGTTGCTGCAGGTGCATCACCAAGAAACTCCACCTCTGACACTTTCTCCATGTCTATGTTGTAGATAGCCAGAGAGGAGGTGTTATCACCATGGATGAAAACTTGACCACCTTCATATGGAAGGTGGAATTCTTGGTGAATAGGAGAGGAGACAACCCATAGTTGGGTTAGCCAAGGCCTGCCTAAGATTGGGTTGAAGCTTGGCATCTCCTCTATGATAGTGAAATCTATGCTAGCGGGGAATTGCTGTCCTACCAAAAAGGCTAAGTTGATTGTACCCTTGATGATGATGCATGATCCATTGAAGGATTTTAGACATGTGATTTTGGTTGTCCTGATTTTGTCTGCCAGGCCTAGCTTGTTGATGATGGAGTAAAGGACTACGTTTGTTGCTACATCATAATTAACATGCACTATGGGGATGGTGCACTACCCAACACATATGCTAATGGATAGTGGAGATATAGTGACATTCCCTAATTTGAGGTTGACCTTGACTAAATCATTGTGAAATGCTAGAGATGTTGAACCTAATTCCTATGGCATAGGGGATAAAATTGCTACATAGATGGGTGTATCATCTATAAGGATGTCTTCTGTAATAGGAATGGAGGCCAACATTTAGGCTAATGCTTGGTAATGAGTAGATGAGGTTGTGACTAGGTTGTACAAGCTCAACATTTTTTTCTTTTGCTTGAGCATTTGTTTCACATAGGTTAGTGCAACTATGAAGTCCTTTTCACTAGTTGTGATGTTGCCCTTGACTTCCTCCATGCAGCTTGAGAGATGGATCTCTCATAGAGGGGACTTGGGCTTAGGTTACTTGGCCTGCTTAGGGGAGGGGCCCTAATGTTTGATTGTTGCTTGTTAGTTATGGCCTTTGCTTCGACCATGGGGGTTGCAAGGCACTTGTTCATCCTCTTGTGTTACCATTTGGTAGGCTTACCCATGTTGCTAGGGGGGTCATCCCTTGAAGGAGGAGAGACCAAGATGTTGCCCATTGTTTGGCTTCAAGTAGGTGAGGGGCCATCACGTTGTGGCACCCTTATGAAAAATGGTGATTTAGGAGTTGTTGTAGGGATAACTCGTTGTGGAACCTTGATGACAAAAGGTTTCTTAGCAATTGTTGTTGTTGTGTCATGCCAGTTTAATGTCTTAGTGGATGATTGGTTTGTTTTCTAGTTTAATGTCTTAGTAGATGATTGTTATGGGACCTTAACCACAAAGGGTGTTGTGGGTGACTGAGGTGGCACTTTGATAACAAAGTAAGGCCTCTTGCTTATGGAGGCTGAGGGGATCCTTACCTTGTTAGGAGGTACGCAGACCAAAAAAGGTTGTTGCATAGGTTTGGACTTGCCACCTATGCTAATGGAGTTTATGACATAGGGGGAATCATCTACATTGGATTGGCTTACTGTGTTGAGCACCATTTTGCCCCTTTCTATGATTCTTTGTAGGTCATCCTATAAAGCATGACAATTGTATGTACTATGACCAAACAATTAGTGGTAATGATAGTATTGATTCAGTTGGAAATGTTGTGGGACCAGGGGCTCATTTGGTACTAATAAGGTGGGGTTCCTTAGTAGTTCACAGTACCTATCATGTTTTTGATGGACAATTTATGATATGTGTTTGTATTGGATTCGCTCAACTTTTAAGAGTTACTCTAGTAGTTTAGAGGATTCCATTGGTAATAGTATATACTTTGAGTGATCCTTGTGCTCAAAGTTGGACCTTGGGATGGCCCCTACCAATGTAGGTGAGTTGGTGGCTTTGTGAGTTAGGGCCGTAGGTGGCTTAGCTGTCAAGCCTTGGTTGGTTTCTTTTTTCTTGTGGCCATTGTTGCCACTATTACATTTTACCTGTGTGCATGTTGGTTTCTGTAGGCCATGTAGGTCGGGTCATTGCTAACTTGGGCTACCTCTTCTATGCATTTCATTTAGGCAAAGGCTTGGTTGAGAGTCTTCGGGGCTAGATAATATAGTTTGGACTTGATGAAGTTATTCACTACACCCTTGAAGATGGTTAGTAGGTATGTCTTTGCTAGGGGTTCATGTATTTTGCTTAATGTAGCATTCTAGCATTGGAGGAATTTTGGCATAGGCTCTAGGGGCCCCTGCTTGATCTACATGAGCTAGTTGAGGGTTGCTTTAGGATTTAGGCTATACCTAAAGCATGTCACAAGCTAGCTTATGAGATCCTCCAAAGAAGAGATTAAGGCCTTGGGTAATGTGTGATACTAGTCTAATGCCTTGCTAGTGAGTGACATGGGGAACATGTGCATGATGGCACATGGCCAGGCTTGAAAGAGTAGGCACTTAGACCAAAATGTGACCATGTGTGCATTGGGATCCCCTTCACCATTGTACTTGATGAGTTGAGGCAGCTGGACCCTAGTTGGGAGAGTTAGAGGTGGTATTGTAGGACTTATGGGATCATCCTGGTAGAAGTCTACCACCTTGATGATGTTGGACAAGGTAGCTTTAAGTTGGTTAATCTCCTTCATCAAACTTTGGATTAGTTGGAATGCCTAATCTGAGCTTGGGAATGTGCCAGTTGGTTGCATTGGCTAGGCTTGTGTTGGGCATACAACGTAGGGTCAGATTGTTGATTGTGGAGATTGCTAGTTTAACATTGTAGTAGATGGTTGTTGCTAGTTTAACGTCATAGAAAATGGTCATTGCTAGTTTAATGTTGTAGTGGATGGGCTTAGTTGATGCATCAACTAAGCGATGGGTGTGGTGATCGAGGTAGGCCAAACAAGAGTGGGTTGGACAGATGCCTTTGGCACTAATGAGACAAGTGGGATGTAGGATGCTTAAGTCATTTGGGGCTGGGAGGTGGCCCTTGCATGAGCACAGGGTTGAGAAAATGCAGCGGTCACTTGCAAGGAAGGTTGAATTGGCATGGTCACCATCTTGGAGAAGATGGATGGACCAAACCGAGGAGGGACCATACTAGGGAGCGATTGTTGGAAGAAAATGTAGAGGGGGCTCTCACATTCAAAGTGGGCCTCAAACTCATCTTCTTTCTCCTATGAGGCTTCCTCATAGGTTGTCCTTGCATCATGCTTGTTTGCATAGATGAGTTGGGACTAGAGCTAGTGGTAGGACACCATGAGTGGGATTATGTCGAACAAGGAGGGTTTGTACTCTCATCCATCCTGGTGGACTTGCTTGTAATCTTGTTTTGTCTCTAGATTGAGGTGATCCACTTGTAATCCTGCTTGGATTTTGGCACAAAAAAATTTGTATTGTTCATGGCATAGTGTAACATACTTTGGGTGGATTGTGGTGTCAAATGTGTTAGACACTAATTTGAAAGGTTGATATGGATTCATGTTCATAGATTGGGTTATGAGAGTTGCTTTTTGCAGAAAATGGCTAACTCTAAAAACTGTAGAAAAATGACTAAGTTTGTTGGTAGTAGAAAAATGGCTAAGTGTAAAAATGTAGAAAAATGTCTAAGTATGGAAACTGCAAAAAATTAACTAAGTGTAAAATTGTAGAAAATTTGACTAAGTATGAAAATGCATAAAAAATGCTAACTATGGAAGTTGTTGAAAATGGCTAACTTTGGTGCTACACACACTACGTTAGAGCTTGCTATGCTATGAGAACTTGTTACACTCTTTAGAACATCCAAAGTTTTGAATGCAGTGGATATGTTTTGACTTTTGTCCTACGAGGTTCCAAGGGAATTGATGATTAGGACCAATCTACACCAATTGATGGTGGAGAGAGCATGTGGGACAACAATCAAAAAATGTAGATAGAAATGGAAAGGCCATCCTTCTAGTGCCTAAAACTATAACAATTGAAAACATCAGTGATTGAAATCATTGAGGGATCAATGGACACATAGCCTTAACCTTGCCTTCGTGTGAGGGCCTTTCTAGAAATAGAGGCAGAGCATCCTAAATGGTCTTGTTGATAAAATAGGGACATTGTCGGTTGCAACTGGGGTAGTGAATACAATCGGGGGGGTGGCATGGTTGGCCAAAATGAAAATGTAAACAATGCATAGTACAATGTGACGATGCTTGAAAAAGTATAGAAAGATGCAAAACAAAAATGCAAGAAAATGCTAGAAATGAGAGAGAGAAATGGAATACTACCCAAAATTGGAGTGTAGTTAACTCCAAAAGGATCTTAGAAGGTACAAAGTGTAGAATAGATGTAGTGGAAGTGTAGTCATAGTCTCGGTGGTGTTGGGCCATGAAGTTTGGCACTCACTGTGATGAACTGTGCCTACCGAGTTGGTTACTGTAGTGTATCATGTGGTGTTTTGTAGGGCTACAATGGGCCTACAGTGGGCCATGATGTGCAACTCTACCTCTCTACTAATGTTGTGTTCTATGGGTCTCATTCACCCATGGAGCTAAGTGCTAAGGTGCTTAAAATGCTAACTTCTTAAAAAGGCTCACATCCAAGGAATGTCAACCACTTGGGAATACCAACAGTTAGGGAATGCCAACCATTGGGGAATGCCAACTATCAAGGAATGCCAATAGTTGGGGAATGCTAATAGTCAGGGAATGCCAACAATCAGGGAATTCCAACAATTGAGGAATGCGAACAAGGAATGCTATCCCTCAGGGAATGCCAACCATTGGGGAATTCCAATAGTTAGGGAATGCCAATAGTTGGCTAATGCTAATAGTCAAGAAAGTGTTGGAGCTGAGGTGAAGGCTAATGTCAAGCTATAGAGGCTTTTGGAGGCTTCTCTGTAGTGCTACGCTAGCTACACTCTAGAGTGTAACCCAACACTCAGACAAATTTGTAGTTGTAATGTTGAACTCCAAAATTAGTGGTGTTTTAGGATTCATGAATTTTTTTGAAGACACGATAGGTGTTTTAAATTTTCTAAGGTCATGAACATGTAGGGCTTGATTTAAGCTTTCAAATAGTATTAGAATCACTCCATTTGGACTTTAAACAACCTTTTGGTGAATTTTTTACCAATCTTGCATGATAGGGGATTTTTGATGATGGCTATGTTTATGCTAAAGTGGTTACATTTTGTGCAAATATTGTTGTGCGTTTTTGGATGTTCTAGTTATGGTTGCAAAATTCATGACTTCAAGATTCCTTTAGTCATGGAATCATTAGAATTGAAGTTGAAATGAATTTTTGGTAAATTTTTTACTAAGGCTACATGGAAGGGCTTTGTTTTGGCTGTATTAATTTTACCCCTTGGAGATGGGCAATGTTGATACAGTTGGCCTTGGGAATACCTAAATATTTCAATAATGCTCTAAACTTGATTTCACATGTTTTAAAAGTTTTTTTTTTACTATTTTTAGTAAATGTTGTTCTATGATTGTTTTCTAGGTTTTAGGGTGTTTTTGTGTAAATGTTGTTTTAGACATAGAAAAAAATTTGGCTATGATGTTGTGCAAGTTATGATTTATGGCTATGATGTCTAGTTGTAAAGGTTGTAAAAAAGCTAATTTTTTAATTTTTTGATGAAATTTTGACTACACCCTAGAGCTTTTTATGAGGGCTAATTTCACTCTTGACTAGGATACTTAGCAAAGTTTTCAAGAAATTCTAAGTGATGAATCACATTATTTCATCTACTCCGATGTCAAAGCCTCGATGTCAAGTATCCAACATTGGAGCCCAGATGTGATGCTAGGTATCCAACATCTGGGGGGTATATGCTAGCCTATAAAAATAGTGCTTGGGCTCCCGATTTGGCATGAGTTTTTTTTGTTAGTTTTTAGTCAAAGTAGCAAAGATCTTGTAGTTTATTCTCTCCAGAGTTATAATATTTTCTAAGTGCTTGCATAAGGAGTCTAAGTATGTACTATTCTTTGTTCAAACACTAATGTACCTAAGTGAAACAATGTGATGGGAATAAAAATGAACTCTTTTGATAATTCCTTGCAGCTTTGACAATAGATTAATGTTTCTTTTAATGCACTTTACTCTCATGCACTTTACTTTACTACATTTCAATTAAGCAATTAATTTTTAGTTGTTAATGAACACAAGCACAACCACTTTGAGCATACATATAGTACTTGGTAACCTAGTGACACTTAATGTTTGGTAGCCCAATAGCACTATATGTGTTTAGGATGTGTCTAGAAAAGTGGAGAAGTTACTTGTATTAGGCTAGCTAGGTAGTAGATGAATTAGATCTTAAATTACTTTACCTTTCATTCTTGTTGTAGATAATCAAAATTATAAAACATAAAATAAAAAAAATCATGTACCTCAATTACACTTAACCCATATCCCTGAGCTTCACAAAAGTAGTTGGGAAGACAACGAATATTCTCAATGCTCATTTCACTTCCTAGAAGGACTAGTGTACTAGAGAACTATAGGTCCATGGAATTCGACCAAATTGCACGTAAATTCCTTAGTGATTTGTATGGTTAAGCATAGAGGTACCTTGCCACTCATCATTGGTGCCATTGCAAAGGACCTTTTGGTTATTTCATGTGCTATCTAGGACCTAGTGGAATTTTTTAAATTGTTAGAATGAACCTTGGAGTTATATCACATCTTAAGATTACTCCAATAGTATTTAGAAGCACACTGTGATTTTTATTTTTCTAACATAAAATGTCTTCTTCTCATAGGAGTGATTCTTCATCCAAGTTTGATGAAGCTCATCATCTAGTGCCTCAAACATATCAAATTGTATATGCTCATCCTAATGAGTATATACCAAATTTTACCTTCATCCTATATTAGGATGAATAGCTATAGTGGCATGACATGAAGGACAACATTGTGTTGCTACCTGATCGATCTGTTCTTGCAATGCTCCAAAAAATGCTTATACGATGGGGTCTTTAGGAATGTCATGCTAAGTATACTGTGTAAGATATCAATGCTAGCGATTATCATCCCATTGAAGCACAACATCTACAAGATCGAAAGTTGGAATAATGTTATGAATCTACAAAGGAAAAAAGATTTCATGATTTTCCATTCCTATTATACCAACAAGATGGTGGAGAACCCATCTCTAGGGGTTTTTCATTTAGTGAAATTCCTCTCTTTGACTTTGGTGAAGGAGCTCAAAACTAGAACTTACAATCCACAATTCATAATCTTGGTTCTGGTAATAATGAATCCAATGGCAAAGAAGGATCTAGAGGAGTAAGTTAAGGTAGGGATGCAGACAAGAAAGAAGATCATGATCATGGTTGTGATCACCGAAGAGGTGGTAGTAGGTACTATGATGATGCTAGTCCTCCTTATTCTTCACCTTCATTGTCTTCTTCTTCTTCTTCTAGCTTTGATCATGAGCACAGAAGGTGAGACCATGGTGGAGGTGACTGAAATGACTGATAGGACCAAAATCATCGAAGGGATCATTAGGAAAGGCAAGATCAAGGAAGTGGACATTTAGGAGAGGCACATCGCTATGAACAAAGGGTTAGTAGAGGGCATCATAGGCACCATGATCAAGGCCTTGATGAGCCTTTGCTTGCTACCTAAAGTATGCTTAATATTTCAAAGGTGGTACAAATTCCAATAAGGCATGTGAAGGATGGTTGAATCTAGAGGCTAGACATGAACAATATTCCTCAATTCCAAGTGGGATATAACTCTGATCCATAGAACCATCTCCAAGATTTTCAAGATGGATGTGCCTTGTAGAATATAGAAAATGATTGGCAAAAGCTTAAGTTATTACCAAGGACACTTATCAAAGAAGCAGAGAACTAGTAGTAGTCCTTAGAGCCAAAATCTACCAGTCGATGAAGTATCATGCTTGAATTGTTTAATGATAAATATCAAACACACTCTAGAGTGTCCAACTTAAGAATGTAAATCCAAGGATAAAAATAAGGAACATACAAACCCTTGGATGCACCATTGGTTAATACTATTCCTTAATGCATAAATGTTTTGGCCATGGTTATTCTCAACTGGATCAACTTTACCACATTGTAAACAGGCTTCAATTAGAAATAAGGAGAACCATTGGTGTCTATGCCTAGGGGCAGTTATCAAATTTAAGTGCCTATTAGATATAAAGACTAATCAAGTAGGTAGCTAAAGAGGAGGGTGAACTAAGAAAAAGGAAAAGTGCAGAAGAATATAACCATGATCCTTCCATTCACAAGAGGGAGGTTCAATTCTATGATAGTGAGGATGAATATGCATATGATGAGATGGTGAATAGGAAAACCTTGCCACTCCAAAAATTTCAATCTAAACTTATGACCAAGGTTGATTAATTATGGGACTCTATTGGTAGAAAATTCTAAGCTATTCTAAAAATTGCTAAAGAGTCCAAAATATAAGATAGTGATCGTGAGTGTAGGAGGTGCAAGGAAGTTGAACGTGCTTATCAAAATGGTAAGGGAAAGATTGCTACAATAAAAGAAGTTATGGAAAGTGAATTAGATGATGATGGTGGATGTGACATTTGCCAATATTCACATCCTAAGGGATGTTACCCCATTATGTCACACTTATAGGAGTTTGGGATGTATGCTTTAAATCCATGAGTAACACAAAGGAAAACATCTAGAAGATTACCTTATCCTCAAGGTAATTTCAGGAAATTCCACCAACAATAGAAATATTATCCAAGTGGAGCTCCACTGCAATCATATCAGCAATATCAATAGTGGTAGCAACCACAATCATGGGTGTTGGCACCACTAAGGTAGCAATACCCTTATCGATAGCTTGATCCATATGGTTACTATGTTTAACAACCTTTATCTCCATGTGACTCCTCTAGTACATTTCTACTTTTCAATCACACTACCACCCTTCTGATTATTATCAAACTCATTCTCTACATGAAAGAAGGGATGCCACCTCTTATCCTTATCCTCCTCCTATCCCTACACATGTTCCTTCTCCACTCGCATAGCTACCACCTACTCCACCTATGCAAGGTGAACTACCAACTCAACTGCAACAACACAATGCTATGAGAGTTGTTAATCTATAACTGGTTCATCAACCAGAAGGATCAAATACTTGATCAAAGAAAAGACCTTTCTTTTGATCCCATAGTCCACTTAAGCCCTTGGTTACACTCGTGGTTGAAAACCCTATTCCTTAATCTTCCTCTATATCAAACACCTTCGAGTCCCCTTCAAACCAAAATCTACCTAGGATCCATTCCATCATGCTTACTCATACTATATCTAATTGGATCCATGTTGGAAACCTTCTTAAGAAATTAGGTAATACTGGAAGTCCTATGATTTATTTGCAGATTGCTAGGAATGAATCATGCAAGGCTCTTCTCGATTTAGGTTCCAGTGTCAATTTAATTTCTCATGAGATGTAAACTACATGGAACCTGACTCCTCTCAAGAAGAGAAACATAAGATTAGAATTGGTAGACTAGTCCATCACTATTCCATTGGGACTAGTAGAAGATATTATGATCACTATTTGTGGGTGGTTTTATCTTGCTGATTTCCTAGTGATCATGGTGGAGAACTGCAAAGGAGATTTTTCAAATCATCATGGGAAGGGCATGGATGAGCACCATTGATGCTAGAATGGGTATTAGAGATATTTCCTTGGAAATATATAAAGAAAATGCATTTAGAAAGATCAAGAAGAAGAGAGTTCCATGCATCACGTATAGTGATACAAGGTGCCATGGTGCATAGAAACTTTGGGCTATAAAGTAAGCATCTATCTCTACATGCAAGCAATGTGCAATAGAAGTAGAAATTCAAAGGTGTCTGTACACAATAGCCACAAAATAGGAGGACACCTATTGGTTGACCATTGATTCTGAGAGTAGCACAGTTTGCATAGAACTGCCTAAGAGTTTAACATCCACATATGTTGTAGGCATGGATGAACTAGAGCAAGTTTATCACCAACTCTCTGATGATACAAATGATGATACCTACTAGGGAGAGTTGGAAATTCCTAAAAGTTTTGAGAAAGAGCCCCTTGAACTAAAAATGCTACCAGTTGGAATGGAATATATGTTTTTAAAACATGGGAAGCTGATCATAATCAATGAAAATATTACTCTAGAATAGAAAAAGATGCTGTTGAAGGTAGTTGAAAAATGGCGAGCAGCTTTTGCTTGGTCATATCCTGAACTCATAGGAATTAATCCTAGGATATGCCAACATCACATCTACACTGATTTGGCCATGAAGCCAAAAAGACAACCATAGAGGTGATTGAACCCCAAACTAAAGTAGATCATCAAGGAGGAAATTGAGCAACTCCTCAAGGTAGGGTTCATTTATCCCATTGTAGATAGTGAGTGGCTTAGTTCACTTGTAATTATACCAAAGAAAGGTGGCAAGTGGTGGGTCTATATCAACTTTTGGCTACTAAATATGGCAACATTCAAAGATCATTTTTCATTGCCATTTGTTGATAGGGTGCCATACAAAATATTTGGGCACCGCTACTACAACTTTCTAGATGGTTATAGTGGCTATAACCAAATTCAAATTACACTAGAGAACCAAGCCAAGACAACATTCATGAGTCCTTGGGGGGCTTTTTCCAATCACAAGGNTTACACTAGAGAACCAAGCCAAGACAACATTCATGAGTCCTTGGGGGGCTTTTTCCAATCACAAGGTTCCATTTGGTCTATGAAATGCTCCTACTACATTCCAACACTTGGTTCTAAGCATTTTTCAACAACAAATCGATAATGGTGTGTAAGTTTTCATGGATGACTTCTTCTTTTATGGAGCTACATTTGAGCAAACCTTGAATCATCTTGAGTAAGTGCTAAAAAGATATGTTGAAATCAACTTGCATCTCAATTGGAAAAAAAGTCACTTAATAGTCTAGGAGGGCATTATATTGGGGCACAAAATATCATAAGCAAGAATTGAGGTAGACCCTAAGAAAATAAGGATCATCCAAGGAATATCTTGCCAACCATAAACTATCAAAGATGTTCGATCATTCCTTGGATATATTGGCTACTACCAAAAATTCATAGAGAATTTATCTAAGATCACAAAATCATTGGTGGAGCTAACAAAGAAAGATGCTTCCTTTGTCTAGACTGCAGAATGTGAAAAAGCATTCTAATATCTAAAAGAGAAAATTGTAGAAAATCCTATCCTACAAGCACTTGACTAGTCTAGATGATTTCATATCATGATGGATGCATCAAATTATGCCTTGGAAGCTATGATTATGTAGTTAGATGACAAGAAACATCCATATTACATCCATTGCACTAGTTGAAGCATTGTGGGTACATAGCTAAACTACATCAATATAGAGAAAGAGTTGATGGTAGTGGTGTTTTCTTTAGTGAAATTTAGGCATTATGTGCTTGGATACAAGGAATTTATACACATGGACAATAGTGCCATCTACTTCCTAATGAAAAAGCCAACGGTGAGCCCCCATGTCATACGGTGGTTTTGTGATGGTAGCTTAAAAGGGCACTGAGAATGTGGTCACTAATAACTTGTCTTGGTTGCAATGAAACAACAAAGAGAAAGAAAATCCATTATATAATATGTTTCCTAATGAACTCCTCTTTCTTGGAACAATAAATAAATAATTTTTGAATAAGCCTAAGTGGTATGATGGCATTTTTACCTATCTTCTTACCCAAGAGATGCCACAAGGGTTGGACCACCAGAAGAAATAGTAGTTTCTTTACTAAGTACAACACTTCATGGAGATCAAAAACACCTCTATAGGATGTGTGTTGATGGTCTAATTCATTAGTATGTCCCTGATGATGTTCAACTACATGTTCTCCAAGATGGTCATGAATGTCCTTATGGAGGACACTATGTTGGGAGATGCATGACCACTAAAATCCCAATGGCATGGTACTATTGGCAAACAATCTTTATGGATGATCATGATTACATTCTCTCTTGTGAATGATGCCAACAAGATGGTGAAATGACTACTGGAATGGAGGAACTTGAACAATGGATTCAACCACTAGAATCCTTTGACATCTTGGGCATTGATTTCATGGGTCCCATCATGCCCATGTCAAATGGAAAGGTGTATATCATAGTTACTATTGACTATTGTAAAAAATGGGTAGAAGTATCAACCTTCATAGATTACACATCTTCTACTACTACCCAGTTTGTACAAAAAAATGTTGTAAACAGGTTTGGTATGCCATGTGCATTACTTTCTAATAATGGAACTCACTTTATAGGCACTACTTTTCAAAAACTCATGCAACACTTGGGGGTTGAGCATAAACTCACAACACATTGCCACCCCCAAGCCAATGGTCAAGCTAAGATTACGAATAGGAAAATCACAAGGATTCTAACAAGAATAGTTAGCAAATATAGGAAATACTGGAACACAAAACTCAATGATGCCTTTTGGGCCTATTGCTCAACATGGAAACTTCCTATAGGCTATTCTCCCTATAAGCTTGTGTATGGAAAATTACCAGCACTTCCTATTCAATCTAAGCTCTATACACTTTCAACAGTCTATGACCTCAACCTTGATTTGAGTGTAGCACAAAAATAAAGACTAATGAATCTCAACCTGCTAGACGAAAATTGATTGGTAGCCCTATCATCTAACAAGTTACACAAGGCTTACAACAAAAAGTGCCATAACCTTAGAATCAAAAAATTCAAATTTCAACCAAGAGATATGGTTCTCTACTAGAACTCCACACATGTAGCTCAATGAACTAAGTTTCAAAAGTTGTGGAAAGGAACTTACATCATTTACAAAACTTTTCCTTTTGGGGCCATGATGATCTACAAACCTAAGAGCCTAGATAAGAAACAACTGGTCAACATCCAAAAAATCAAACCTTTCCACAAGCATAAGCCAACAAATATAACATATGGCTCATTGAATGGACAACCACGCTACATATTTTGGATCTTCTCCTTTCAACTTAGTCATGGAGGGGATGACCATCTATGCTAACCATATAAGTGGCTCCTTAGTTTTTCAATTTTTTGTTTTACACATTTTTTTTATTTTACATATTGTTTTCATGTTATTAATCTTTTCTAATTTTCTTACACCATTGTTAGTACATTTACTATTTCTTGAATATTTTACACTTTCTTTTATTTTCTTTTATTTTATTCAGGTGTGATTTTCTAACTTTTTATTAATAAGTACAATGTATAGTAGTAATACATTAATTGATGGTGGTATGTACTATTTTTGTTATTTGATTGTTGGCATCTAGTTTCTGGCTTTGAATTTCATTGTAGATAATTAGGACATGGTTTCTTTTTCATGAAACATGTAGTGAGTCCATAATATCCATGCATCCACAAACTCTATGGTTTTCCTTATTCTAGAAATGTGTAATCCCTTTTTCATTAACAAAACTTTAACAAAATTGTGACTTGGGTAGTTTCAGAAATTGGAAAGGATTCAAAGATTTGAATAGGGTGTGGCTTCAATGGAATTTGGTATTCTTTGTGCCTTTTTGTTTGCCTATGTGCATGTGTGTTTTCATGGATTTCTTACCATTCTATGTTGACTAATAAAAGGAATTTGAATAAGTCTTTGCATGGTGTGGTTTTTATCAAAAAAGAAATGATGGGAATTCAAAGCACACCTCTTAAACAAAATAAATGCACACATTTTTGCATGGTGTGGTTTTCATCAGAAAAAAATAACAATGAGAATTCAAAACACGCAACTTAGACAAAATAAATGCATGTCTTTGCATGGTGTAGTTTCCATTTCAAAAAAGGATGGGAATTCAAAGCACATCCCTTAGACAAAATAAATGGACTACAAGCACTGGTTATGGGACTATTCCCCTCTAACTAAGGCCCTTTCTCACTTCACTTCCTACTTATCTTTTCTTTTCTAATAAGAATGGTGGTTGTTTTGTGGGAGCACTCTTGTGTTTCAAGGAATAGGCTGGTCTTAGAATGATGATGCAAAGTCATTGAATGTGGTTGGATTTGGTCTAGGCTAAGGATGAATCCTATCAAGTTATTTAACCATAAAATCCACAAGGGACTTCATGTGACCTTAATTAGGAACTCCATTCCACTCTCTTTGTCATCCATCTATGCTTTTCATGTGTCACCTCACTACTAGTTTTATGTTCTTGTTCAATGTCCTAGTTTGATGTGTCAGAATTTTTAGTTAGTTTCTTTTAGGTTTTTGTATTTAACCTTCTATAACCATTAATCATTCACAAAGCCCATGGAATCTTTGGTTTGAAGTTATGCAAGGGAATAGAAGTGTTGTGCCTACTTTGGGAAGGAACCACTTGCATATCATTTGGTTGGGCTAGTTAAGTCCTTTATCCTTAGATACTCTTACAATCAAATTCTTTTTATTTACCTCATCAATGACATCCAATTGTGCACATCTCCACAACATTTCTCAATGAACTTTCCTTTATATTGTTGTGAATTCTTACACCCTCTTCAAATATTTTCTTGTGTTGAGCCTTTTCAAATGCATGGGACCACTTATCTATTTTACCCTATTTGTCAGCCTTCCCACTAACACTACTAAGGAATCAATCTACCATAATCACAACCTAGTCGAGTGTAACCAGTGACAAGACAAGGGATTTAACAACTATGTATTACAAATTTCATACTAATTCATGATTTGGTTGTGATTGTAGTGGGAATCATGGATTGAAAGTGAGACTATCTTCACCAAGGATGATGTAGCAGTACCACACGATGCAGACCATTTATGGTCATTGGGTCTCTTCTCTCTCATTATTTTGCTACTAAGAGGTGTTGGATGTCAGTGTTATCTAAGTTTTTCACTTCTCTTACCATGAACACCCAATTTTGTAAAAAGGTTATAACTCTGTATACTTGGGCACTTAGAGTCTGTTTGTTCCATCTGAGTCAATTTGTATGTCAGTCAATAATACCATACTTACCAAATATTTTTTAAAGAACTTGTTCCTCCTCTTCTTCACTCAAGGATAAGTTTTCATTCAATCGTGGGGGTATGATGAATAACATTGTTTCATTTGCTCCAATGTTGGGTATCTAATGTTAGAGCCCAGATACGATGTTGGGTATCCAATGTTGGGGGTATACATTGGCCTATAAATATAGCACCTGTGCTCTCGATTTGGCATGAATTTTTTTGTTAGTTTTCATTTAGGGTAGCTAAGCTCTTGTAGTTTATTCTCTCTAAAGTTAGAATATTTTCTAAGTGCCTACAGAAGGAGTCTAAGTGTGTATGGTTCTTTGTTTGAACACTGATGTATGTGAGCGTAACAGTGTGATAGGAATAAAAACAAACTCTTTTGATAATCCTTGTATAACTGAGAATAGATTAATATTTCTTTCAATGCACTTTATTGCATTTCAATTAAGTAATTAATTTTTAGTTGTTAATGAACACAAGAACGACCACTTTGAGCATGCATATAATACTTGGTAACTGTTGGCACATTTTGGCCACTTCATGGAACAGGAATTTGCAGATCAAAGCAAGCAATGAAGGAAGCAATCAAGGGTCTGCGTATTCATGTAGTAGTAGGTCTAGTCTGTGTGCTGGGTTGTCGCAAATTTTTGTGGATTTGATTTGTGGAATGCTAGAAATTGTCTTTGGGTTATGCGTTATCTAAGAGTCATCATCACAAGGAGAAGGTGGAGCAACCATGGCGACCATGCATAGCTGGAGAAATGATAATTTTAGAGAAATCAAATTTGTTAATGAAACCTTTGAGATCCACAAAAATTCAAACACTTAGCTTGTTGATGGAAACCCTTGAAAAGTCACAATTTAAGATATCTTAAGACATTATTGATATTTTAGTAAAAAAACAAGTTATCATATACCTCACCTCACCAAAATAATGATAGCTATAAGTTTGCATAGAAAATCATATAACTTGTTTGAATGTCTGTTTCCAACGTTCCCTACAATATTAGCCATATACCTGCCATCGTCAGTTTGGGATAAAGGGCCAGAGTAAACTTGATGTGTGGGGATCTAGTTTGATATCTACATGCTAATTTTTATACGAGCTTGCTGGAGCAGAAGATATTCTATCCAAACATACAGGATGTGGGCAGGCTGAGTTCAACAGCCATGGACAGCTCTACTTTACCGACAACAATAGCAGCCCAGCTTGGTCCGCCCTCATTTCTTGGCTGCAACATTCAGTTACACCCAGTCAATGTGGAGAATTTCCACAGCGATCCCAGAACCAGAATTAGACATGGCACAGTCAACACATGGTCCGCCACATCTGAACAACCCTCAAGTATTCGTGCAAGCAGATGCAAAAGGCAGAGAACCCTTTCCAATGCCGTCACACTCTCCGCCCCTGTCAGAAGCTTCGTCATTGCCAGCACAGCTCCGATCAACACCACGTCCATCTAGTTCCTGCATGAGTACTCACACGTGTAAGAGATTACCTTCGTTTTGGCTGAGGACGCAGACGCTCTGGCTGTGCCATTGAGGATGGGCTCTTACGAGTTGGATTGAGGAAGAAGAAGCTCCACATCAATGATTTTAAGGCTGCTAAGATTTCAGGAAACAACGATAGACTTTCTGAGGCTTTGTGCAGGAAGTTTGACCTGAATGGGGTTTCGAACACGAGAGGGGTTTACGGGGGAGATTACGTGGGGTTGAAGAATTATCTGGACGTGCAGTACTATGGCGAGATCGGCATAGGAACTCCTCAATAGAAATTTACAATGATATTTGACACCGGTATGGATCTGGGGTAGTTTCGGGTTTTCTGAGTAAAGATGCCGTGATAGTTGGGGATCTTGTTATTAGGGATCAGGTTTTTGCCAAGGTGACCAGTGAGCCGAGCTTGACATTTATAATTGGAAAGTTTGATGGCATTTTGGGTCTTGGGTTTAGAGAGATTGCTATGGACGATGTTGTTCCACCTTGGTACAACATGATTGGTCAAGGGATTGTGAAGAAGAAGGTGTTTTCATTCTGGCTCAACAGGAACAGTAATGGAGGTCGAGTGGTGGTGGAATGGTGGCCGTCAAAGAGCGCACACTCTTGGACGCTGCCACAAGGAGAGATCAGGATTTGAAGTACCTGGATCCGGGCTTGAATATTTGTTTACTTCACAAAGAACAAATCAAATAGCAAATCTCTGATAAACAAAGGCCCTGTGGGAAAAATGTTTATGTGTTTTTGAGGGTTAGATTACATGATTTTAT
>MNCI01008168.1:283985-331911 GCA_015680685.1 Gnetum montanum | reverse complement strand
GGCCTTGGTGTTGCCAGAGACCAGCAGGCACCTAAATCCTATTCGAGGACACTTGTTGGCAGTTGCGTCCCAAATGGTCGCCAACAGCAACCTAGTGACGCTTAATGTTTGGTAGCTCAACAACACTATATGTGTTCAAGATGTGTCTAGGAAAGTGGGGCGGTTACTTATGCTAGGCTAGCTAGGTAGTAGATGAATTAGATCTTAAATTACTTTACCTTTCATTCTTGTTGTAGGTGTTCAAAATTATAAAACATAAAATAAAAAAAAAGCATGTACCTCTATTACACTTAAACCATACCCCTGAGCTTCACAAGTGTAGTTAGGAGGATAACAAACATTCTCATTGTCCATTTCACTTCCTAGAAGAACTAGTATACTAGAGAACTATAGGTCCATGGAATTTGACCAAATTGCATATAAACGCCTTAGTGATTGGTATGGTTGGGTGTATGGGTACCTTTCCACTCATCACTAAGCATTATGAGGTTTTTGCAAAGTTCTCTTTATTTACTAAATGTTATAAATGTGGTTTTAATAGGTTGTATGTTATTTTCCCATGTAGGGTCCTTTTGAAGGCCATCCTCATAGTGGTGGAGTTGGTGGGCATTTTATGTTGCATCAACTCCCTCAAGCCCAACACCCCCTCCTAGATCTAGTTCTTGAGAGGGGCTCACTATGGTTTTGATTGGGGGCAAGGAATTCCTTGCCTATATTCTAGAAAACTTTAGTGTGATGATGTGGTCACACTTAGTTACAAACATGGCTGAGGTCAATGTGAGAAACTGATGTCCCAGGTGTCCAACTTGATCATTAAGTTCATAACCAATAATCTAGCCACCCAGCTAGTAGGGGAGGTAGTAGATACAAGGGATATTATTAGTACATGATATCTTTTGAGGATGTAGAGCATGCTAATGTACTATTAGTATTATGCTAACAATACTCTGATGGTGGCACATAGAGTCCATACATTATTCTAGAACCCCTAGCACTGTGTATCATGTACCAAGATAAGCATGCTTATTATAATTTTTTGATGTTCTTGGCTTTATTATTTAAGTCACTTTTCTAACTTGTTGATTTTATGAACTTCCTGTAGGTATAGGATCAATGATCAAGGCTTGATTAAGGACCATTAAAACTTGGTGGTGGATCAAACCACCTTAAATATATTAACCAAAGGCTGCAAGATTAGAACTACTATGTATGAATAGTTAAGAAGGGATTTTGATAAATATACTACTAACTTTAACCCCATCTACAAAAAGCATGTTGCCAACAAGATAGCACACAACTAGTGGATGGGCCTCAAGAATACTAGGGATAAGATTGTTGTTACTGGGAATTCTAAAAAAGCCTCATCAAACAAGAAGAATAAAGGTAAGAACAAGGATTATAATGCCTAATTTTTTTATGGTTGTTGAGGCTTTAAGTGATCTACAGTTTTAACTTGTGTTAGATGTACCTATGCCAATGCTAAACATTTGTTGTTGCCTTGCAGGACCTTCCACTTCTTCTGATGTCACCTTATCTATTTTAGGATGTCATGAGAATACCCTCATCTTGAAATTTAGTGAGGTGATACTAGGATAGGAGTGGTTGAAGGGATAGATGCCTAGGTATATTCAAGCAAAAATTCAGCGTGCAAGTTTTCTTGATGTTTTCATGGCACCTATCCTTTCCATCCCTGCTGTAGAGATGCTGAACATAATTGAATCCTTTGATACATGAGTCAATAATTTTAGTGCTATATTTTGAGGTGTACCAATCACCATACCCATCAATGAGGCCATCTTTTGTGACTTTTTTGGTGTTCCCATTGACGAGACAAAAGTTGTCACCAAACTACTAAAGGAAATAGACCATCATGGGGAGGTTTTGAAGTGGTCCAGTGCTAGCAAGGGCCATTCCAAGCTTGCCTTGGATAGCTTCATGAATTATAAAGTAAAGGAATCTTATCCTTTGTTCAAATCTCATACCTTTCCTAAAATATTGTCACAAAAGAAGGTGATTGACATCACTTAGGGATGGACCTTTATGAAGGTCCTAACAGAGGGCACCAGGTTCAACTGGGTTGCTTCCTTGGCTAATGGGCTAGGAGGAGATTATCAAACTCCATGATGATACCTCTATCATAATCCACATGCATTATGAATTTTTGTAGGTTATTTGAAGAGGTTCATGAAGTTCTTGGTGGTGTGGAGGAATGGGCAATGGGTGGCCCAAGATCCAAACTAGCTTTCTAGAACTTGAATAAACCACATTTACCCAACCACATAGGCCTAGAACTCACTAGATGATATGGAAGACTTACTATTTGTTACTAAAAAGGGACTTTGTGGTAGGCAATGTGGATCCCTTAACAGCATGGGGGAGGAACCTCTCACTGTGCTTGCTAACATTAGGAGAGCCCAAGAGTTGCACTCTAAGGCTAATAAGGTAGCCAAGGCCAAGGTCAATTGGCCCATAAAGGAAGCACCATCAATGATAGAGTAGCCTATCATGAAGAGGCTCAAGCTAAGGCTTAATAGGTCCTATTAGGCAGTTACTGATATGTCTTAACTATGTTTTAACTAATCTAGGTTTTACATCTTATGGCTATATTTCTATTCTATGTACTAATCTATTTTATATCTTATGCTTGTAGCTAAGCATTAGGATATGGTAGCCCATGCTAATGTTGATGAGGAAGCATAGAGGCATGCTACTACTAGAGGATGAAATCCTATAGTAGCATGATGTTGAAGGGTTTTCCAAAATTAATATAGATGACCTAGACACCTTGTTCAATGAGCCATTGCTAGGTAACTTCACCATCATCATCACATAGGAGTAAGAGGAGGATCAAGGTATGCATACACCTTAATGCCACTAATTATATTCTATGATTTTATATTTGGTTTTTTTTCTAACTGATTAATGATTATTATGCTTGTAGTAGTTCTTGAGCCACTAGAAAAGTCCCCTATCCCTATGTTTCACATGAAACCATGGGCAGAGATCCCAAACAAGGTGGAGTTCATGTGTAGGATGGCCAAGGAAATCATTGACTAGTTGCAACAACTTGCACTCAAGATTGATAAGAACTAAACTTTTTTTTACCTTAGTTTTTTTGTCATGGTTATAGGTTGCATTCATGTTATGACTATCTTAAGTTATGAATTATGATTATAGTTGTATTTATGGTTATGCATTGTTTATAGTATCATCACTAGCATGGGACCTTAGCCAAGACATGGATTTTGACTCCTTGTTGAAGCTTTCCTTTGATGTTTAGAAAGTACTCTTGAAGTTGTAGGAAATTGCTACTAATCTTGTAGTTTCTTGTGGAAAAACATCATGGGATCTTTAGAGATCCAGTGAATAACTATGGGACCAAGTTGTGGCTTTAAGGGAGAAGACTTAGTGGTATGATAATGCTATCATGGATCTCTAGGATCACAAGGCCTTTGTGGAAGCTCAAGTGGCTAACTCATAGAACTTGTGAATCAAAGGGATCATGTGGACCTACTACTAGAATGTCATCCATGACAAGGTGGTGCTCTCAAGGGAGACAGTAAAGTAGCAGATGTAGATGGATCTCATCTCCTGAAAGCCCTAGGACTGGAAAGACTATAGCACATGGGTCCTAGAGTGGGGTAAGATACAAAAGAACCACAAAATGTAATACAAGGTTGATTGGGAGGCACACCTAAAGTGGCTTAAATAGGAGATTACTGAACAATGTAAGAGAAAGAGTTGTTCATCAAGAGGATTCAGGTTGAGAGTGCTTACCAGATCTTTAAAAGCACTCTCATAGTGTCCAAATCTCCTACTCCTAAGATGAAAATGGCTATAGGTGAGACTTCTATGGATACGGTGTTATAGGACTTGCCAAATTGGACTAGGGTGAATCCAAAAAACATCCTTATAGGCATTAATTTCATGAATGTTGATTGGGCCAATATGATGGAAGACTAGATTCTCCATCACTTGGAGACTAGCCTTCAACATCTTCCCCAAGAGTTATTGAGCCATATTCCCCATAGCTTTTATGTGTGTGTGTATATATATATATATTAATTTTGGTCTCATTTAAGTTATAAATTTGGTTTTTGGTTATTGATTGGCTTTATGTTGTTATATTTTAGGCATCAAGAGATATTAGTGGCCCCAGTGGTGAGTGTGGGAATGACCCACCACTTCCTCCTCCAAATGCCCCTTAGCATCCTCCATTTGCCCATCTTAGCTTGCTTATTGTTAACTACATGATTTTTAAATTTTTGTTGATGTTGATGGCTATTGTTGGCTAAGACTTTGTTATATATGGTTATTGTTTAATATTATTTGGACACTTTTCCACACGATGTGGCTATGGGTACTCATGTTATGAACATTTTAAATTTTAAATTTTAATTTTTTAATTTTGGCTATATATTATTCTAGTATTAAGGATTTATCATGGTTTTACAATTTTTATGTTATAAATGTTGTAAGTGGCTATGTTGGCTAAAACAACTAGATGATGTAATTCTAGGCTAAAATGTGAATAGGACAAAAGGATGCTTGCTAGTTTTAGACCATGGCGGACCCTATGTTATGTGGTTGTAAATGTGTGTTGCTAGTTTTAGGCCATGGTGGGTCATGGTTACATGGTTGTAAAAGGATGCTTGCTAGTTTTTCATCATGGTGGGCCCAAGTTGTAAGAAAAGATATATTATCATTTGTTTTACATTTTGAAAATTTTTTATGGTTTTTCATGTTTATATTGTACTAGAAAAGGAAAAAAAGAAAGAAAAATGCTTTAATAAATAAAAATGCAAGTGAAAGTAAATATTAGGCTATATGTAGAAAAAAGTTAAAATAAACCAAGTAAAAAGATATAAACGAGCAACAAGAAAATCTAGGGTAACTAGTTATCCCTACCTATGGCTACAAAGTTATAAGAGAATCAAGGAGAAGGATCAAATGTGTGCATCATTTGTGCAAATTATTTTTAATCTTTGAAAGGTTAGGAAATATATAAGGCCTACTCTACACAAATTTGTACTTCCCATCTCCTTCACTAAAAATGTTAAAAGGAAGTTCTTTCCATAGTGTGTCACATTGCCAATCATTGTTGTCTTTGGCTTTCACCTCTCTCTCAGGTTGCTTAACTTCATGGCTAGGAGTTTCTTCTTAAAACTCCACCTAAAACCCTTATTTTATATCCATGTTGTTGACTACTAGGGGTATTTCATTATCACCATGAATGATAAGGAAGGTGAATTTCTTGATGGATCAGTGAGGATATAGCTCATAATTGAGCCAACCAAGGCCTACCCAAGATGAAGTTAAACCCTAGTATTTCCTCTACCACCAAGAAATCTATAGTTATGGGGAATTGTTCTCCTACCATGAAGTCTAAGGAGATTAACCCCTTAATAGCAACCCATGATCCATTAAAGGACTTGAGAGTGGTAGTTATTGTATGCTACATATTTTCCATTAAGCATAAACATTCAACTATTGTGCATGGGTTAACATTCATTGCAGCTCCATCGTCCACATGGACTCAATGCATCTTGTACTAGCCTACCTGTATGGTGATGAAAAGAGAAGCCCTTATTACTTTGTCATTTCATGGATTGCTGTTGACCTTGCTATCACAAAATACTAGCGATGTTAACTTTGCTTCCCTTAGTGAAGAAAGAGCCATCACTACATGGATGGATTCCTCGTTAGCTACAATGTCTTCACTAACAAGGATAGAAGTAAACATCCTAACTAGTGCTTTAAGATGTGTAGTGGAAGTCATAATAAAGTCATACAAGCTCAAGTTTGTTTTCTTTTGTTTAAGAGACTATTTGACTTGTTCAATTACAATAAGGAATTTTTTGTTTTTGGCCATGGGCTTGTCACCCTAGTTGTGCTTTACTTTCTTCATGCATCCCAAAATGCATACTTCAGCCTTGGGTTGTTATGGCTTTTCCTCTATCTCTCTCTCTTGGATTTTGAGGTCCTCCCATGGTTTACTTGTTAAAGAAACCTAGGTTGATGAGGTCATGGACACAAATGATATAGGAGTGGGCTTCAATAGGCTCATTTCATTCTGTGCCTTGGCCTACTTATCTTCTTTATTAATGGGCTTCTACTTAGGATTCTTCCTATGCTTGTTTGAAGATTTATGGTTGTCATTTTTTGACTATGAGAAAGAAGCTGTGACATTAGCCACCATAGGAGGACATTGTGTTGTTGTAGGAGTTCGTTAGGTTGTGGCTAATTGGGGCACCTTAATGAAAAAAGGCTTCCTAAGAGGTATTGGTGGTGGTATCCTTACAAAAAAAGGGAATCTTGAACTAGTAGAAACTAAAGAGCCCCTTTTGTTGCAAGGGGGTATCCAAACCATAAATGATTCCCTTATAGGTCTCCAATTGTCATCAACATTGAACACCAATATAATGTATGAGCAATCATTAGCATTCAATGAGTCCTTATACATGTACATCGACTAGTTTTAAGATTAGACAAGGTTAGATGCATCAAGGATTAACTTGTCCTTTTCTATCATCTTTTGTAGGTCATCCTTCAACATGAGGGAGAATTCAATGTCATGATTAGGCAATTGATAGTAGTGGCGAAAGTGGTCAAGCTTGAAATACTTAGGCAACTAGGGATCATCCTTGGTTGCTCAAGAGGGATCTTTGGCTATCTCACATAGCTTTTCATGCTTTTTACAAGTAGCTTTAGACATCTACTTATATTGGATCCTGCCACTCTTCAATAGTTGATCTAAGATTTTGGATGACTTTAAAGGAAAACTAAAGTATTTCATCCTATCCTTCCTTAAAGCTAGTCCTAGGAGTAGTCGATGTAGTGGCCTTAGAGGTTGATGGTTAGCTATCATGGTTGTTAGTAGGGACCTTGAGTTGGTTGTTTCTTGTCCTTGGTTATTCATTTTGGCTTCTTTGGCCACCGTCACCATAGTTGCATTATTTTTCTTACCTTTCTCCTTCTCTCTCCATGTGTGCTAGTTCTTGTATACCACATAAGCAAGATCATGACTAGCTTCTATAGCATTCTTTATGTTTTTGGTCTAGGAGAAAGCTTGACTAAGGGACCATGGATCAAGGTAGTGTAGCTTAGACTTGATAAAATCATTAAATACTCCTTTGAATATAGCCAAAAAATGGGTTTTGGCTATAGGCTTTGGTATCTCGTTTAGTATACTCTACCATCATTGGATGAACTTCTATACTAGTTTGAGTGATCCCTACTTGATCTTCATTAGCTTGTCAATTCTAGTGTTGGGCTTCAAGTTGTACTTGAAGAAGTTAACAAATTGGGCTATCAAGTCTTCCAGAGAGAATATGAATCCTCTAGGTAAGGCATGGTACCAATCAAGCACTTTCTTTGTTAGGGATATAGGGAAGATCCTCATTATGGTGTGTGGCCAAGGTTGCAATAGCAAATACTTTGATCAAAAGGATATAAGATGAGCATTAGGATCACCTTCAAAATTGTAATTGCTGAATTTAGTGATAGGAACACTAGGAAGAAGTGTCAAGGGTGGGACAATAGGATTGTCCATAATCTTGACACTTTGAGTTGTAGAGGCTTTAAGCCTCTTCAACTCTTTTGTTAGGTCCTATATCATTTAGAAGGCCTAATATAGGCCATGTGGTACCCTTGTTGGTTGTAGGCTTTGCATAAAAGGTTGTGAAATTTTTTAGGAGGCTTGTGGCCTTGCTATCAACTATAGAATGGAGGGGATAGGCTATGCTATTATTGTGGTTGGTGGGCTAAGCAAGGAAGAAGATCTTTATGCCAATATCTAGGGCACAAATGGAATAAAGGAGGTATGTGACCCTTGGGTTTCTTGAGGTTCCATGGTGAACCCTACCTAATTGGTTAATGGGTTGGTGGTGGTGACAACCACTAAAGAAGGTCATATGGACTGTGGCTGGGTGAAAAATGGCATGGAGAAGTGGAATGTGATTGATTATGGCATCAATTGTGTTTGATGCATAGTGATGACTGGTGTGGAACCAAACATGGTTTGGTAGGAAGGGGTTGAGGATGATGGCATTTGACCCATGGAGAAAACAAAGGGGGCGATGGAAGGCACTCTAGCCTTGGGATTTGTTTGTCAGAACAATCCACCTAGGATGTTTTAGGGCTCAAATTCCACCCTGAACTCATCCTTCTCTTCCCGTTACTCTTCTGAGCTATTCTTCTCATCCTCTTCATCCATCTCAATTAGTTGAGATAGGATTATGGCATAGATGTTTGTCAAGGGTATTCAATCATATGAGGAAGGGATATCTTCCTTCCCATCTTGATGTATGAGCTCATACTCCCTTTTGGATTATGCTTCCACACATGGAATTAGCATGTGAGCCTAAATTTTGGCACAAATGTAGTTATGGTGATCTTCATTTTTTACCAAAAATTTAGGACTTCACCCCCTAAGTCTCAAGGGCTACCTACACTCAAGTACAATAGGGTCCTTACGGTTGTATATCCTTATGGCTTGTTAGTCGGACTCATTGTTAGTAAATGTGAAAGGTAACTTGGTTGATTGTTGGAATGACATGATAATAAAGTGCTAAAAATGAATAAAGGAGGTGTTAAAAGGTTGAATAAATTCCAAATTCCAACAAGTGAAATTCAAAAATAACTGAAAAAAGGAAAAATGACTAAAAATGGATTATTTACTATAAATTGTAAGTGGATACCAAAGGGGGTATACTCTACTAAAAATGGAAAATGGATGATATCACACTCCATCCACTCCTAGCTTTCTAACTACACCTATGTTGGGATGTACTAGGAAGGAAAGAAAGGGGATAAGATGGGAGGTCATACAATTTTCTATTCAATGTTGGTATGGGGGGAGGGGTTGAAACTCAAAGTGAAAACTTTGACTTTCCACAAAAAGATGGCTTCGAAAAGCTACTAATTTTCTTTGCAAGGGGGATGGGGATTTGGTTGTTAAATCCACCAATGCTGATAAAGCTAAGAAGATTTTGGGAGTAAAAGGGAGGTAAAAATTTTACAAGAAAATAAATTCTGGCTTTAGAAATTTCACAACAAGTGTTGTAAAAATTTTAAAAGCCCAACCACCTACAACTTTCACACTGGGTTTTGGTTTTAGGGTGGTATGGGGAGTAGCATTGATTTTTTGTAAGGATTTTAAAGGTTTTTGCTGAAAAAAAAGCAAATCTAAAACTTGCAAGACAACATTGGTAATGGGGAAAATATAGATTTTAACAAAGAAATTGGGTGGAAGTCCTTCTTCTAGTGTTAGAAAAACTATTGTAGCTAAAAATCTTGGCTACAGGAGGAACCAAGGATTTTTAATGATAGTTTGTAACCTCAAATATCTAGGGCCTCTACGAAAAATGAGATCCTTGGTACCTTGGATGGTCCATAGACCATATAGGGACTTACAAAATACAAAATGAGGGTAAGAAGAATGGAATGTAAAATACATATCTGAAATAAAATGCAAGAATTGCAATGAAAAATGAAACTTGCACACAAATAAAATTGTAATCTTTATTTCAAAATAATAAAGGGAATACAAGAAATATGTACAAGATTACTTATAGTAGGGGTCATTTGCTAATGTGGGAATTTAGAATCCATTGAAGCTTATGCAATCCACTCCATGATCTAGATGTTTTTCCACTCCTAATGTTATTGAACCTTCACTACTACCACACTAGATCTACAACATTGTTGATGTAGGGGGTGAGAAATGTGGAATTTGGACTACCATAATGATTAATGCTAGAATTTTATGTTCCTAGGTTCTTAGAATAAAAGCCAAAATTCCACAAATCTCAAAGAGGGGCAACAAGCTATGAGGGTAAAGATGGCTATGGGGATTCCATGTTGGGATGCTCCACGAAGCTATGTTTTTGCTTAGTTGCAAGAGCTCTTGGATGCTGAAAAATACAAGGTATGTAAGTGTTGAAAGAGTGGAACCTATAAATGGTATCTGGGATTAGGTTTTATTGGTTTTTGTCCAATAATTTAGCTACTAATTGGCTGAAAATTGCTATTAAATGGCTGATAAATTTGCTGCAAATTTCTACTATGCTTAGGTGAGGTGGATGTCCAAATCAGTTGGGGGGGAAGAGGGAGGGAGGGGGCATTCCATTTACTAAAAATAGTAAACATGGATTTTATCCATGCTAGCTTTGTCCACCCACACTAGGCCTTCCAACTATAGCATTGACATGCATGATCCTTGTTGAAGTTGGTGCATGTGTTGAAATCTTAGTCATGAAGTATCCACACTAGTGGGGCGGGGGGTGGTGGGGTGGGTGGGTGAGGATGAAGTATCAATGTTGGAGGTGATGTATCAAAGGAAGGGGTTGGGGGGGTGGGGGGTGATGTTCATACCATCCATGTTGATCATAGATGCTACCATCCCCCTCCACATTGAGGGTAGGTGATTTTTACCCCCATGTAGGTGTCTTCAACATAGAAAATGGTATACCCTCCCCCGTCCCTAATAAAACCCATCAAAATGCCAATTCTAGCATCCAAAAGGGTATTTTTACCCTCCCTAAGCATGAATATAAACACAATGTGATTCTTTTCACTTGGTAGATGAGGCTTGGACCACTTATGAGGCATTTTCAAGCCCAAAAGCATAAAGTATGTGGAATTTCACCTTATGGATTATTATATTCACATTTACAATGAAGTATAGCCATGGGTTTCATGGGATGGGGTTACAAAGGTCACATCATGCAAATTTGGTGGTGTTTCACACTCCATAGCATTGTTGGACCCATTCCTTTTGGTCCACTTGTGTAGAAATGTTTGCCAAAGTTACCCTAGTATCAAGCAACCTAAGGGAATCTATAATGGCCTTAGTTAAGTATGACATGCTAATGTCCTTGATTTTCATGGTTGCATCTGCTTGCTACTTTTTTCTAGAAGAGGTAAGTCCTTTTCATGGTTGCATCTACTTGCAGTTGTGTCTTTACCTCTTCTAGTGACAAGTCCAAGAAGAGACCAAAGTTGAGTTCCTAAAGAATGATACTTTGAACCTCCTTAGAATGAATTTTTCTTAGGTAGGCCTTGAAACACCGTGAAAATTGTGAGTCAGCCTCGGGCGAAGATTCACAATTTAGACAAAAGTACATGACAGAATTCTAGAAAGGAGAACAAGGCAAGGTAGGGCAAGGCAAAGAGGCGTGCGACATCAAGACTTTGGTTTCCTTTTGCAGATTTCTTATCTTACTATGTTTTCCGTCTTTATGCTATAGTATGCAATGTAGCGTAATGACACTCAGCATAACATAGTCTGACATTAGAAGGCGGTTTACTTCAGCAGATTTGGCGAAGCCTAAGGCCTAAGCAGCGTAATATGCGATCTCTCGTGTATTCCGCTAAGTCTTTTGTCCAAGGGTAGATTTACGCTCTGTTACATAAGGCAGTGTAACGAGCTTCAAAAACCTCAAAGAGAATCCAAAGGAAGCGCAATAGATCAAGTTACGCTCGTTACGCAACGCAGCGTACGTCAGCGTAATCCATCGCCATCATTGTTTACGCTTCACTACGCTTGGCAGCGTGAACCAGCGTAAAACAGTCTGAGTCCATTACTTTTGTGCCTTATTACGCTCTTGCACACGACACAATGTGTACGAGCGTAATATAGCCTAAAATCAATTGAAACATGCCTGATCCACACTTGTTACTCATACGAACAATACGCAAATGCACGTATTGTGCGTAGTCACGAATTTCAACACAAGGATGGTCAAGTCAACGATCTTTTGAAGGGTTTGAAACACATGTCATCATAGCCATGCCTTCTCCACATATTTTCAAACCTATAAATATCCCAGTTGGTGAAGAAAAATAGAGGGGGGCACGGAGACACACAGAGAGACAGAGAAAGAGAGTAGCATTTCTGGCAATATTTTGGCAGCACTATCTTTCAACAGAGACAGGAGAAATTTTTGCTTGAGCATTGGTAGCAGGAGTAATTGGCCCCTTTGGTGAAGACATAACTTTCTCCATTGGTGATCACTGGCAGTTTCGAGCAGAGACTACCCAAGGCAAAAGGAATAGATCAGAGATCGAGAGATCATCTGACACGGTTTACGAGTTGTATTGATCAGAAGCAGTTGATCGATAGACGTCAGAACTTGACCTTCCTTGCATCCCATTTCTGGCCTACAAGGTAGATCGAACTCCATTCTGTACTTCTACTTAGAAATGTTTCTTGTTATTTTGTGTTTGCTTCACACAAGGTAATCGGGATCTCCCCAGTGTAACGTGATATACAAAATATTCATTTTTCAAGTCAAAGCCATAGATCTTGAAATCACGCATTTCTCTCGTGTCTGATTCCTTTTACCATGTTAGTGTTATCATTGTTATAATTCATCTACATTTTTTTTCTCTCATTTTGCGACCCATCAAATCAAATCGTTCCACGCACCATTCATAATCTCCATCGGTTTACTGATTTAGTAAGTCCCTATCTGATTGACAAGACCGTTCAGGGCACCACAGATTCGTTTTTCCCCAGCACGGCCCTCGCACGAATCCGTGGTTAAGACTGTTTACATGGATTTTATTTGGTATTCCAGCTGCCGACATTTTCCGTCGTTACAGTTTTCTGGTGCTAGAAGGAGGGCCTGAACCTCCGATTCGTATTTTTTATGGGTAGCCCTGTTAGCGATCTATACCCGCGTTGTTAAAAAACGTGAACATAATACCTCTAGGGAAGTTTATGAAAACTCGTGTGGTGTAGATCAGTTACTTTAACGATTCCTCTAGAATCCTACAGGGTAGAAAGCCTAAACGCGATCTTCTTTGTCCATCATTTTTTCTCTTAGATCCAGTCATTGATTGTCAACTAATCTACTTGATCAATGGATCCATCTTACACAACCACAACCACCATGGTCACCGCTGACTTGGGTGCCACATCTGTAAACCCTATCGCTGTCACCAGACCAGCTCCTAGTGCAATAGGACCTCAGGGACCATCGCGTCGGTCGTTGAGGCTGCAGGGCAAAGATTCAATATTTACTGTCGTGACCCCTGAGGAATACAACTTTATCTGCGTTAAGATCCAAGCGAAGCTTGCCCTTAGCAGAGCCAAAATTGAGGCGAAACGAAATTTTGAGATGATCCATCGAGGGGGCCAAGATTGCACCCCAACAACATATGACATCATCCCTTTAACAGACCATCAACATGAAATTATAACACAGTTGGTCATGGCTAAGAGCCAGGCTACACGGGCTATGATAGAACACCAAAATGGGGAGGAAGAGGATGACGAATTTGTAGCCTAGTCTGAACATTCATATCATACTCTTAGTCCCCATACTTACGTCAATCCATTATTCCTCCTCAATGGAGAAGCCGCCTCGCTTAATCCAGCCATGACCACACAGACACACATCCCTGTCATTCCACAAGCCATTGCGCAGCCATTTGCACTGCAAGTGCAAATACCCTAAGATAATATGGGGGCGGCCTCGTCACCACGTGTGCTCAACATTCCGTCAGTGGTTCCAACATCCTCCGCACCCCATTTCATCCCGCAAATCCAACACCAAACCATATCCAAAACTCGTCCAATGCAGACTCAATCGCTTCCGCCCCCTCCAACCCAACAAATCACCACCGTCATTCAACCACAGACATTCATCCAATAGCCTGTCGCGAGTCAGTGGACCACCCCCATGGTAGAACATAACCAGTCTGTGGTATACAGTGTGCAACCCTTGGTGGCACCCGCAATGCATATTCCGCAAGTGGTCCCGCAATATCCCTATCCTTATCCTGCACAGCCGGCAGTGGCTAATATTTCTTCCCAAACTAGTGGATGGTGGTCTTCACAGGCACCCCTACTTGCAGGGATTCCCGCCCCACCATCTACCGGCCAAACCATCCCACCATTTCCACTGCTTGGCACAGCTTTCCTAGGTCAGCCCCCTGCTCCTCCTACACTGACACCTCCATCAACAGGTCTGGACCAAGCCTTCCTACTTATTAAAACCCTCACTGAGGAGGTTATGCATCTTAAGGCCACTGGCTCAGACACTATAAAGATCATGGACTTCTACCAAGATGATCCTATTAGTCCAGCGGTCCCCATGTTGTCGTTGCCACTAGGGATGTCCTTACCTCATTTTACCAAGTATAATGGGGAGGGAGATCCTAACGCTCACTTGGTCACCTTTAGATCTGAATCCTTGTTGTTGCAACAGTGGCCTCACATGATTATCTGAGTCTTTGCTATGTCTCTGACAGGGAAAGCTCTAGATTGGTATCGAGCCCTCCCACACTCTTCCATTTCAACCTTGGAAGAGCTTCTGACACAATTTTTGACTCGGTTTAAATACAACTTAAAGCTGGAAGTCACGTTAGATCAACTCATGGGAGTGAAACAAGATCCTCTTGAACCAGTCCAGAAGTTCATACAGCACTGGAATGCTACTTTGAATGAAATCCGTGAGCTAATCGCGGAGTTACACTTACTGGCCATCTTCAAAGGAGCAGTCAATGAATTTATTAAGTCAAAGTTGTATTATCTTTCCCCTAACTCTTTACATTAGGCCTTCACTAAGATTAGAAGCATCTAAGATGCTACGGAGGCCAGTAAAGACCTGGCATATGTCGCCTACAAAAATGCTCAAAACAAAGGCAAGGACAAAGGCAAAGTGACGATAACGACAGTAGTTGCACTGGCTAAGGGAACAAAGAACAAGAATAAGAAGGCACCTACGGCACCTCCTAAGACCACGGCCAGTGCGGGTAGCACCAGCCAAGACACAGCTGCCCCTGAAGGGCTCCCCCAGCCAAAACCAAACTTTGAGCGTAAAGACTGCTCAAAGTATACAGCCTTGCCTGTAAAACATTCAGAACTGTTAAAAAAATTGTTAGGGGCAGGATACATGAAACCCAAAAGGGTATCTGAAGAAGCTCTGAAGTGTCACAGATGTCATTGTGAACTGCTGAAGAATCCTTCTTTAGCCCTACATAACGAACCACCAGTTTTGAAATCTTTCAGGTTGGACTGTTTTTGTGACTACCACCAATTGTGTGGTCACGATATAGATTACTGTTGGGCATTGAAGGATGACATTCAGTGCATGATCGATGAGGGTCATTTGAACCTAGACGTCAGTAGTCCGACGCATCCAGAAAACTAGGCATTACACATGTATAAGGATCCGTTGAATGCAAACGACGCACCCTATACAATCAATGTGGTGAGTACAGACAGTGAGAGGAAGGTACCACCGAAACAACCTTTTGTTTTGCGTGTACCTACCAGCTCACCAACGGGGGGAAGCCTTTCATCAACAGCCAGTGGTGTCTCAAGTCCACCATTCATCATTTAGGTACCTTCTCAGAATGCCACTTAGCTACGTAGTAATAGCCAAGCCACGGCCTTGTCCGCGCCCACGCCTAGGGCACCCTTCATTCTCAGGATGCCAAAACCACCGGTTGCTCCTCTCACGCAGGGGCAGGCCTCTAACCAAAATCACCAACCATCACCCGACAAACAAAAGGGAGCAGACACATCTGTTAACGCTACAAAAGACCACTCTATGCTTGGCTTCTCTAAGGCTAGGCCCCTAGCCTCTGTGCCTTCGCCTGTACCTCAGAGGCAGGATAAAGGTGCAGAAACGCAGCCACCTCCTCTCGGCGAGAAAAAGAACAACCCCCTGACTAATGTCATTCGACCTCGGGAGATTTGTCTCTTGGGAAGGATGGAAGAAGACAAAGGGAGTAAACTACCTAGCTGGGAAAGGAACCTCCTCAATGTGTTTACGCAGGTCAAACAGGCTCTGAAATAGAAAAATACAACGCTGAGCCTCTATGACCTGCTCATGACATCTCAAGAACACTGTGAGGCTATGGTCCGCATGCTGACATCCATATGTGTGGATGAAAGCTTACCAGCAGAAGAAGAAGTGATACAAGCTATCATGTTTCCTTCCGAAGCTGAGCAACCCAAGCCTACCTCGCTGACCTTTCATGACGGGTCCATCAAAGATGATCCTGAGAAAGGTCACGTGACCACTGAACCCATGTTCATCACCATTCAGGTCGGTTAGTACCTGATCCAGAGGGTACACGTGGACGACGATGCAGCTGCAAATGTCATTTCTTATCCCATCGTCGATAGGTTGGGTCTAGTCGACCAGATCATTCCCACAACGATAACATGCGTAAAGTCGTTCAATGGAGCAAGGGTTTAGGTCAAGGGGATAGTGCGTATTGAGTTTGTGGTAGGAGATCAATTCCCAATGGATGCCACATTCCTAGTCATCGAGGAGATGCCTGGGTTCAACTTGATCTTAGGGAGGTCTTGGTTAGCCCAGCTAAGGGCAGTTTCATCACCAATACATTAGGAAATACACCTACCCTACGCAGGAGGGGAGGTCATAATACGTGGTGATGAAATCACCCCCAAGACTGTCAACAACATTCAAGAAGAACAGGGTTCGGAGATAGAAACATCGGATGATCAGACCCATCTCCAAATCCCTCAACAAACTGAAACCAACGATGATAGTCTAGCCTGGGCCAACCTGCCATTTCAGGATGGCGGCGTGAAGGAGTCATACTGTAAACCCCTCCACCCTTATGCAACACTGAATGTAAAGGCCATTAAGAAACAACTGAGAATTAGTGGTTGAACTGAATGGCATTTACGCGCATTCTTATGTTTTTACCAATTATCGTTGTTTACGCTTAGCAGTCCGTTTTCGTCCAATGCATATTTACGCTATAGAAATTGTCAATGTCTACACTTGTCATTCCTTACACTATTACATTTCTGTTATGTACGCATTTATGTCTTTTTGATCACTTTAGTTCAAATACACAAAAAATACATTACCATCAATTACACTCTCTACATTACGCCAGGGCCCACAATGGCCTTAAACTAGTTATGGCCCGCAACGACCTTAAACTAGTTGTGGCCTGTAATATCCTAGAACTAGCCATGGCCCGCAATGGCCTAAAAATAGTTTCCAGATTATGCAAACTCACTAGATGGCCCGTAATGGCCTAAAACTAGCCATGGCCCGCAATGGCCTTAAACTAGCAATTTCATTCCGTCGCAACATAACTTAGGCAAAATCGTTCACAACTACGCTTATGCTTTGCAAATAAAAATGCAAAAGACAAAAATTAAATAGACATTTAAAATTGCCAGAAAATCGCATAGCTAGTCTTTCAGTCATTCACATAACCATTGTTGGCAACAATCAATAAAACCATGCGTAAACCACAATTACGCATCTCCTCTGATGCCACTGTCACCAGTATCTCTCAAGTCTGAATCTAGTCCTAATAAATCATCCTCTAGTGGGCCTTCTATTCTGGGAAGTATTCCTTCATGAGGAATTTCCTCTTCATGAGGTTCTTGCTCTTGCACCAGCTCCATAGGAGGATGCTCTTCATCACTACGCCCCTCTTCTTGTACTTGCTCCTTAGCTGGCTCACCTTCTCTATCCTCTTCGGGTACCTAGATATAGAGAACATATTAGCAAAACAAAACTTGACAACACAAATAGAAAATTTAGAGTTAGTCATGATTAAACTTACTCACGATGGCCCTGCTTCGGTAGCAAAGGGAAGCTTTTCCAAGCCGACCCATAGGCTCTCCATGATTTCATCCTCAGTCAGGTCAGACCACACTTCATCTCCCAGAGTAGCTCCAGCCTTTACCTTCCCTTTCTCCACGCTAGTCCAGCGAGGCGGGTCAGGGAAGAAAGTAGGGACGGTAGTTTGGCCCTCGGGGAAAGTCACCTCCCTTTTCGGGGATGCACTTACAGTCACCTGCTCTTGAAACTTTTTGAAAGCTTCAGATGCCCAATGACGTCCAGGAAGACTTGCAAGGATTGGGCTTCAACGGCAGAATCACGATAATGTTTACGATAAGCGATACTTTCTGGCTTATACAAATTTTTGTAGTCCTTTTCCTTCTGCCCCCATTCTTGCACACTTGCGCAGTAATCCCTCCAGTCTTGGCTTTTTTGAGCTAATAGCTCTATCTGCATCCGCTGCTCCACCAACGCTCGACTGGTTTGCATGTTGTTCTTGATGGCGGTCCAATAACAGGAGTAGTTAATAACAACGGTGCGCCAGTCCTCGTCACCTGTTTCCCATGCCTGTAGGAACTTGCATCGTGATTTTAGGTCCCCGACCTCTTTGGTCAGAGACTCATTCTTCTTCTCTAACCCCTGCACCCTTTTCCAGAGGTTTTCATTTACACTCTTACTCTCCCATAAGGAGCATGTCGAGCGTAATGTACATTTACACATCTCTTCATAAATGCGGCATGGCATGAATGTCCCATCAGATGGAGGCTCCACTGTGTCCAAATTAATGGGCTCCATTGGGTCCCATCGAAGGTGAGCTCCTAACAGTAAACATTATCAATGTATATGAAACATTACCACTATATAATAAAATAAACCTTTTATAACTATAGCGTACCAGCCTCAGGATCGACGCACTTGAGCCGCTCGATCATATCACTAACAACGCCTTCCATGAAGGTGAACTTGTCAGGAAAGTCTCTCCATGCTTTGCTCATAGCGGCAGACGTGGATGTAGCCTCTTCTCCTATAGTGTAGTTAAGTTAGAAACTCTAATTATTAACAGAATTCTACAAAGTTTCCAACACTCTCATTACCTCTACCAGTGACAGTGGGAAGCTCGCCAACATCTTCGGCCTCCTTCCTCTCTTCACGCACAAGAGTCTGTGCATCGCTTGTCCCAACAGATGGGGCCTCCTCATGCACAAGAATCTGTGGGTGGCTCACCCTAACAGTTGGGGCCTATTTTTCTAAAACTAGGGCCCCTTCCCAGCGACTTAATATCATAGCCCCTATTTCAGGGGTCAGCTGCTCCGTAACTTTCCCTGGTCATATCACATAATATGCTTAATACAATTCAAAATATCCTAAATAAACATCGTGTAATACCACTTTCAATACATTTCTTTCATGATTACCAGGCGGAGGTTTACTCCTTTGAACTCTGACTTCCACGGTTTGACCTGTGCCACTCCCAGGCTCCGCAGAGGCCTTGGTTATATGAAGTTTTTTATGCTGAGCTGCAGGTTCTACAATTTCTGCCACCAAACATTTCCCTCGTGAGGCATCGCTAGTGTAAGTAGGCATTATCCCGCCTATGCTGTCAGGGCCTAGCATTCGAGATGCCACCAAATCTCTGGTCGTTATAGACAGAGATTTCCCAATCCCTTCTAGGGGATCCTGTCCACGCATAGTGTTGAAAATGTGGGTAATCCAAGGTCTAGATAGCTGGTCTCGGTCTTGCTGCACCCAGACCCCATTCCTTTGGATAACCAAGAACTCAGCAAAACATCGAAGGTAGGCTATGAAGAAGGCGTAATGCATGTTGAAACGAGACTTGAGCTTCTTGCGAAGCCTGATCATCTCAGTGCGTAACCCCTCAACAAAATAGCTTGCCCAGTGAACTGGGTCCCTTCCTCGATAACCTCCCACATAAGATGGGTCTACTCTATGGAAAAGAACCTCCCCTGTGAGAGTGTTTTGGGGAAAGCCTGGGCCCAGAAAAGGGGATAAACTGTCTTGACGATTTTTAGTTTGATTCTTTCACAAGGGATCCCTTTAGGCTCCTTCTTAACCCCGACCCACTCCTCCAGCCACTTCTGGCAGTCAAGACTCCTCTTTGCATTTTCCTCTATGGGAAGACCATCAGAGGGGACACCAAAAAGATCTTCAAAGAGTTGAGTGTCAATGTCAAAACTTACACGCACGTGATGCACGCGCGTGCAAAAACACTCTGCCCTTTCGCTGAAGGATTTGGCCAATGTTAACATTTCACTGGCGAGGACATCAGGGGTCACGACTAAAAATAAATGCATTAGCCTTGCTTCTTGTATCTTGGTGACCACTACAACTGGGGCCACCATGTGGCCAAGCTAGTGTTGTGCATCCTTGATGTCGCTATAGCGGAAGAGGAGGGTATTCGCCTCGCGGCTGGAAATTGTAAGGGTAATCTCCCAGGATTCCCTGACTAAACAATGTAAGACACAGGTCAAACAAAAAAAACTATTACACAACATGCACAATTCACAATTCCACCATGCAACAATAGAATACGCGGCAATTTTACCACGTCCAAATGGCAAAGGAAATGGAGGAAGTTTCCTTTGCACATCCACAATGGTAGGGGGCAGATTGAAGGTCCAATCGTCATGTAGCCACCCAAGATTCTGGCAATTCTCGAAAGCATCAGCGTAACAGGTGGGGTACTCATGAATGTCGAATCTGATCTACCCCATCACACCAACGTGTATGTTGCTAGTCGAGGTAAACGCCTTTATCGCCATTTCGGTCCATGACAAAGTATCACCATCATCTACCAATCTATTCTCATGGATAAAAAACCTGTACCATACCATATAGGCCCATCTTATGATTTACAAAAAAGAAACTCAGATAATAGACATATAATGACAATATAGCCAACAAAATCGCTTACCCGCTTGAGTAGTACACTATGCCTGGTGGGTTCTGGAAATAGGTCGAGACATGGCGGGCCACGAACAAAGTGTTATATGCATGATAGCAACTAAACTGGGCCATTTCCTAGATCCAGCCTAAGCACCTCAAACCTCGGGCGCTAAGGTCTCGGTCCTCGAGATGACCAGTATCAATGGCTCTGTCTATCAAGAACGCCAAAATTCCCTGTGCGGAACCCACTAAAAGGTGCTCCAAAATGGCACCAGCAATATCGCCTGACAAATTAGACCATATAATAACGCTGTAGTTACGCAGTAAAAACTGCAGAAACTCCAGTGCGTCCTTTTGAAACCATATGGTCTTCCCATGCAACCAAGTGTGTGGAGGAGGGACATTGGGCATGATTGGGTTTATATAGCACAAAACCCCAACGATATCTAAGACGATTAGGATAGGTCTTAGCCTAACACTGTACAGAAAACACAATAAACAGATCAACGTCTAGATTCACATTTGCATGTTTAAATATAGGAAACCTACAAATTACGCTTAACTATTCATGTCGAAATCGCCCAAACCCTTGCAATAGCACAAGGTTTGTCCCCGACAATGGTGATAGATGCATCCCATTAAACCCTCATCTTAACATGAGGTCCATAATCTAAAACCCTCATTTACGTGAACAACGCTATAGAAATAAACACTACTAAAACAACACAAGTACGCAAGGAATGGCCTACCGGTTAAAAGGCATAGGGTCCCTCACTTCGACCACCGCCTACGAAGCGTGCTGCAGATTCTCTTGCACCTCATCGATTTTAGTCAATTTCACATTCTTTCATTTCACTCTAGGCTCCATTGTCACAGTTCCGAAACCTTCACAGTTTCATAGTTTCACGTCTTTGCAAACTACGCGCTCTAAGCTTCTGCTCCTCTTCCTCTCGCTTTGTAACAGTTAGAAATTCGAATTTGCGATAGCCAAGAGCCCGTTCTTACTGAAAACTGCTTACTTATATGCAAGATTTAACCGACTTGATACCCGATTTCAGCGAGACTTACCCAAATGCTGGTGTCAGTATGAGTTGGAACCCAAGGATCAAGGCATTATTTACGCCANGCGATAGCCAAGAGCCCGTTCTTACTGAAAACTGCTTACTTATATGCAAGATTTAACCGACTTGATACCCGATTTCAGCGAGACTTACCCAAATGCTGGTGTCAGTATGAGCTGGAACCCAAGGATCAAGGCATTATTTACGCCAGATATCGCACGCATTACGGTCCAAAACGACCCTAAACTACTGTAGCTTATCTCCTCGTAATCAGGTCTCATTAATTACAGGCTGTTCGCAAACTTTAAAATTCAGTTACCTTTACGCAGCAATGTCACGTCACTTCCTGTACACTAAACTAAATGTTATTCATTCAACACTTATCGCACCAAACTTAGTACCTATCTAATTACTCTCGCATTTGACACTTTTGTAGGATAATTCACAGATGGACGAAATTTTGTCTACACCGCTAGTTTTAGCAAGCTCACATGGTGAAATCATTACACAACTTGATCCCACATTAATAGAAACTAATCTAGCCCTTGATGATGTAATTATAGCCACGTTGGAAACATCTCCAGACTGGCCAGAGCAATCGACGCACACGCTAGATCTGAAAGCTAGAGATGTAATCGAAGATCTGCTCAATGAGATTTTTGTGGTTACGCATAGAGGCGAGACTAAAACTCTCAAGGTTAGTTCTCTATTAGACCAAAAGACACATGATGACATAAAATGGGTCCTCCAGAGTAACATCACAGTGTTTGCATGATCATACGAGGATATGCCACGACTAGGCCCAAGATTAATTCAACACAACATAATTCTAGATCTGCATATCAAAGCCGTTAGAAAAAAAGCACGAAAGATCAAGCCAAAAGTCGTGCTAGTAGTACGTGATGAAATCACTAAGCTGTACCAGGCAGGTTTTATTCACGCAGTTGATTACTCGGACTGGGTATCCAATATTGTAGTAGTTCCCAAAAAGACTGGAGGAATACGCATTTGTATAGACTTTCGAGACTTAAACAAAGCTACAATCAAGGATAACTTCCCATTGCCAAGTATTGACCAATTGGTGGATACAACCGCTGGACATGCACTTTTGTCCTTCATGGACGACTTCTCAGGCTATAATCAAATACGCATCAACCTAGAACACCAGCTAACAAAAACATTTATGACACCCTGGGGGACCTTTTGCTACACCATGATGCCTTTTGGCTTAAAAAACGCCGGAGCAACATATCAATGAGCTATGACGTACATCTTTAGCAATTACCTCTTAGGAAGGCTGAATGATTATGTCGATGATATAGCTGTTAAGTCTTTAAAGTCCGAAGATCATTCAGAGGATCTAGAGTTAGTCCTCAAAAGATGCTTTAAGTATGACCTTTGACTTAACCCAAAAAAGTGTGTGTTCAGAGTCAAAACCGGATGCATGTTGGGTTTTGTGGTATCGAAAGCTAGCATACGCATAGACCCTAACAAAGTCAAAGCCATTGTTGAATTGGCACCCCCTACAAGTCTTAAGTAATTACGCGGATTACAGGGGAGGTTACAATTTATCAGGTGGTTCATCTCGAGATTAACCGACAAGTTACGCCCTATGCAACATTTGCTTAAAAAGGGGGTTAATTTCGAATGGACGGACAACTGTTAGTGTGCATTCGACAGCTTGAAGCAGGAGCTTCAACGCTTGCCAATAGTTTTCCCACCGCAAAGGGATCAACCATTCTATATCTATCTCACAACTTTAGATGTAGCCTTAGCAGCGTTACTTTGTCAAAGAAGGGATGATGGGTCGGAAGTACCCATCTACTACTTGAGTCAAGCTCTATGTGCGTATGAAATGAGGTACAACGAAGTCAAGCGTAACTTCTTAGCGTTAGTATTTACGCTCAAAAAGTGCAGACATTATATTTTCCGTAGCCAAGTTAACATCATCTATAAAAATAACATCCTTAGGGCCATTACGCATAACTTATACGAAAGTAGCAAAATAGCTCATTGGAAGGCTATCACGACAGAATTCGATCTGCATTATGTTGGCCAATCTTCTACGAAGGGCCAAGTGATAGCCAACCAATTAGTAACCTCTCCTATTGACAGTTAGGCAACCATAGAGCCTGAATTTCCAGATGAATATGTACATAGTGTAAGCCCTGTCTTAACAGGCCCCGAAGCGACGTTGTATTTCGACGGAGCTTCAACCGCTAGAGGTGGTAGTGCTACCACTGTTCTTACGCTATCACCTGAGGATGTGTGTCTTCACGGTTATCACTTGACCTTCCCTTGTACGAACAATGTGGTAGAGTACGAGGGGCTTCTCAGAGGATTACTAGCTACCAGCGAACTCGATGTTCAACAATTGGCAATCAGGGGTGATTCGATGCTTGTCATCAATCAGATCATAGGAGTCTACGCTTGCAAAGCTACACATTTGTAGCCCTATTGCGATATGGCTAAAGATCTTCTAAAGCAATTCGCGATCATCGATGCCCAACACGTGCCACGGAATGATAACACACTGGTCAATGCACTAGCTATGCTGGCCTTAAACGTGCCCTCACATCTACTCAACACTTGTCCTGCTTTAATAACAGATTGTACATGTCCTATCATTCAGGCGGTGCAAATATCTTCTCTTCTCAAAGAAAACACACCAGAATGGTATGACAACATTAAGACTTACCTCTTACAAGGCGAGCTACCACATGAATTGACACGTACGCAAAAAGATGCAATTCGCAAGCGAGCTAGGCAGTACGTAATCATAGAAGATAGTACTCTCTGTAGACTCTCTTTTGATGGAGTGCTGCTAACTTGCGTCAACAAAGACCAAGCACAACATATCGTTGGCGAGGTTCACGAGGGATTATGCGGAGGACACGTAGCACCACAGGCTATGGCTTCAAAAATTTGCCACTTAGGGTACTACCGGCCACGCATGGAAAAAGATTGTCTGAAAAAGGTTAAAACTTGTGACACATGTCAGCGTCACACAAATCTTATACACATGTCACCTACAGAGTTACATACGACTCAGATAACATGGCCCTTTCAACGATGGGGACTAGACATTATAGGTCCCATCACACCGAAATCTTCTGCAGGTCATAGCTTTATAATTATCGCTACTGAATCCTTTACGAAGTGGGTAGAAGCTATTTCTTTAAGGAAGGTCACATCTCAACAGATTTTCCATTTCATCTTAGACAACATTGTAACCCGATTTGGTCTCCCGATGACTATCGTGACCGACAATGGGCCACAGTTTAGTAGTACGGAAACTAAATCCTTCTATGATAGCCTTGAGATTAAATAATCTTTTTCCTTGTCCTACTACCCGCAAGCGAATGGTTAAGCTGAAGCAACAAACAAGGTCATCATCAATCTGCTCAAGAAAACGCTCGACAGCAACAAGAAACGGTGGCACGAAAAAATCCTTTATGTTCTATGGGCATATCGTACTACATGTAGGACAACTACAAACAGTACACCCTATAGCCTAGTCTACAGATCTAAAGCAGTGTTGCCCCTCGAGTTGCAAATTCCTTCTTTGAGAATGGTCCTCTCCACAATTATAAATGAGGCTCAACACACCGAGTCTTGGATCATGAATTTGGATTCAGTAGAAGAGAAGCGAATACAAATTCTTGACACAATCGAAAAGTATCAAGACAAGCAGAGGCAAAAGCATCATCACAATCTTTAGCAGTGTCCAATCAAGAAAGGAGATTTAGTTCTCAAGGTTGTTCGTGAACTAGTAGGCAAATTCTCTGCAAACTGGGAGGGCCCTTTCTTGGTGACTAATGCGTATAGCAATGGAGCATTCAAGTTAGCGGATGTCGACGGCAACAAGTTACCAAACCCTGTCAATCATATATATCTGAAGCAGTACTACATATAGTTGCATCTCCAGTGTGAATATCAGGTATGGCAACAATCGTCCGCTATGACGCTAAACTGGCAACAACTGTCCGCTACGACGTAAACCTAGCACTCTCTTCACGCGTCCACCATGGCACTAAACTGACACAGACCGTCCAACACGAAGCAAAACTGGCAAGTTGTAACCATCCGCTACGACGTAAAACTGGCTATGTTGTATAGGTCCGCCAAGACGAAAAACTGGCATCTTTTGCACACGTCCACCACGACGCTAAACTGGCACCGGTTGTCTGTGATGACATAAAACTGACAAAGGTAGGTAACCGTCTGCTAAGATGTAAAACTAGCACAGACTTGTCCCTGGGTCATGACATGAAACTGACATCCACAACACGGTCTGCTGAGACCATAAATCAGCCCCGCCACCGTCCGCTACGATGTAAAACTCGCATTGCTCGGTCCGCCCAGACTTTAAACTGGGACCATGGTCTACTGAGACTTAAAATCAGCAATAACAGTCTACCAAGACTTAAAAATGGAAGTTGATAACCGCTCTTATGCAATTCAAGCAAGCTTGATTATCTCTATGCAGTTGCAAGTCAGATGGGATGGAATGTTGGAGCAATTACAGCATCACTACCTCGCCTGCATTCTACTGATTCCTTGGATGTGCTGAAGGGCATACTACTGACCCCTCGGAGATACCGTCATTGCACCTATTTCAGTGGTGGTACCTCTGAGAGGTTTGTTTTGCCATTCGAAGCCCCAAAGGAGTTCTCATCAACTACGACTTTAGGGATCTCTACTCATCATTATTATCAAGCTCTGGCTGCACAGATTCATCTGGTTGATTCTTTGCATAACCAGTCAGATGCACTGAGTCTGATGTTCTTTGGCGGTGATATGCTGGGCCGAGCGTTAAGAGTGAAAACTCGGGCCTCGTGCTATAGTTCCTCCTTCATGGCCCGATCAATATATCTCGCCTCTAATAGCACTTGTTTCAACAACCTCGCCTGCAATTCGCACAGACAATGGTATCCTCTGTTTTCTTCTTTGGTTGCAGGTTACTTGCTTCGAGGATGTCATTCAAAGGTGCATTCATCTGAGCGGTGAAGTACAAACAGTGTTCTGAAATGGCTGCTCAGGTTAGCTTGTCGACTTAGAAGTGCATCCCTGTTCCCCTTATAATCCTACCCTCAGCTCTTACTGTACTTCATCTCTACCATCTGCTTCCTGTTTGCAAAATCTACACACGCAACATCTGTTTTCCGCATTCGCATTACAATCAAGTCCATAAACTGGTGTAACGCAATTCGCCTAATGGATGCTCAAAAAAATGGAGTTGGCAAAATGGGTGAAACACATCCACCCAGGCCGTGCAGACGTAACACAACTCGTCTATGCAACCCCTTCATCTACAAAATAATGACATAACTCCATGCTAACGCACCTGCAGGAGAAAGCCTAACTGTTTATGCGTGAAGAAGTCATCCTTACTCATTTGTGTCTTCCCCGGACCTGTTTCCTCCTTTATCATCCTATCTCCTATTTCCCCCATCTTTACTCTCCTATGTTGACAGGGCGACACTTGAGTAACCATTGATGAACACTGCTGGTGCTCTTACCTCTTCGGTGTTTCATATTCTTTGTCGACGTCTTTCAGGAAAGCCCTCCAACCATCAACAAAGAGGGGCCATTGAAACACCATGAAAATTATGAGTCAGCCTCAGGCGAAGATTCATGATTAAGATAAAAGTACATGACAAAATTCCAGAAAGGAGAACAAGGCAAGGCAAGGCAAGGCAAAGAGGCGTGCAGCATCAAGACTTTGGTTTCCTTTTGCAAATTTCTTATCTTACTATGTTTTCCATTTTTATGCTATAGTATGCAATGTAGCGTAATGACGCTCAACGTAACATAGTCTGACATTAGAAGGCGGTTTACTTCAGCAAATTTGGCGAAGCCTAAGGCCTAAGTAGCGTAATATGTGATCTCTCGTGTATTCCGCTAAGTCTTTTATCCAAGGGCAGATTTATGCTCTATTATGCAAGGCAGCGTAACGAGCTTCGAAAACGTCAAAGAGAATCCAAAGGAAGTGCAACAGATTAAGTTACGCTCATTACACAACGCAGCGTACGTTAGCGTAATCCATCGCCATCATTGTTTATGCTTCACTACGCTTGGCAGTGTGAACCAGCGTAAAACAGCCTGAGTCCATTACTTTTATGCCTTATTACACTCTCGCATGTGACGCAATGTGTATGAGTGTAATATAGCCTAAAATCAATTGAAACATGCCTGATCCACACTTGTTACTCATACGCATAATACGCAGATGCGTGTATTGTGCGTAGTCACGAATTTCAACACAAGGATGGTCAAGTCAATGATCTTCTGAAGGGTTTGAAACACGTGTCATCATAGCCATGCCTTCTCCACATATTGTCAAACCTATAAATATCCCAGTTGGCGAAGAAAAATAGAGGGGGACACCGAGACACAGAGAGAGACAGAGAAAGAGAGCAGCATTTCTGGCAATCTTTTGGCAGCACTATCTTTCAACAGAGACAGGAGAAATTTTTGCTTGAGCATTGGCAGCAGGAGCGATTGGCCCCTTTGGCGAAGACATAACTTTCGCCATTGGTGATCACTGGCAGTTTCGAGCAGAGACTACCCAAGGCAAAAGGACCAGATCAGAGATTGAGAGATCATCTGACACGGTTTGCGAGCTCTATTGATCAGAAGCAGTTGATCAACAGACGTCAGAACTTGACCTTCCTTGCACCCCATTTCTAGCCTATGAGGTAGATCAGACTCCATTCTGTACTTTTGCTTAGACAGTTTTCTTTTTATTTTGTGTTTGCTTCACACAAGGCAATCGGGGTCTCCCTAGTGTAACGTGATATAAAAAATATTCATTTTTCGAGTCAAAGCCATAGATCTTGAAATCACACGTTTCTCTCGTGTCTGATTCCTTTTACCGTGTTAGCGTTATCATTGTTATAATTCATCTACATTGTTTTTCTCTCATTTTACGATCCATCGAATCAAATCATTCAACGCAACATTCATAATCTCCATCAGTTTACTGATTTAGTAAGTCCCTATTTGATCGACAAGACCGTTCAGGACACCGTGGATTCATTTTTCCCCAGCACGGCCCTCGCACAGATCCGTGGTTAAGACTGTTTACACGGATTTTGTTTGGTATTCTAGCTGCTGACATTTTCTGTCGTTACAGGCCTCAGTCAAGGTGACCTCTAGATTTAGTCTAGGTCTTAGCACTTTGTCTTACCTAGACTGGCCTTTTTCTATAGTGGGAATCTAACAAACATATATCACTTTGGGCTTCTCTCAAAGAGGTCCTATGTCATGTGTTTCTACTTCACCTTCTTGGGGTTGTTGTGGCTACTAGCCACTTTTCCCTCTTAGCCACTTCTCCCATTCTTGGGATGGTCCTTCTTTCTATGGTCTCTTTGGTACCATTTGTGATCACAAACATTGCCAATGATTAGGGTCTTATGTGTAATATTTAATACTTTGATACCTTTCCCCCATGTGGGCTAGTTACACTTAGGCTAATTCATGATAATGGTAGATTGATTATTTTAATATTATTTTATTATAATGGCTACCCAAGTTTGTTGGTGAGGTTTAACTTAGGTGAATTAGTCATGTTTAATATTATTCTATTAGTTAAACTATTTAGGAGTTAGAAAATTTTTGAAAAATTTTCCATCAAAAACCATAGGTTTGTGACCCAATGATGTAAAGCTCACCTTTAGTAGCTATAGGGTAAAGAACGAGTTGATATGGACAAGCATTAGAAAGTTATGGGCTCGGGAAGGCTCTAGGCTCTAGAAACTATAGAAGCTCCCCTAGCATTATGAGGTAAATGTAAAAATTTTCCTAACTTCTATAAAGTATTTATACTATTTTTATTGTCAATGCATCTAACTACATTGATGAGAATGCAATGATGCATCTAGCTACATCAATGGGGATGTGTCAACGCAACCAAAAATCAAAATTTTCACATTGAAAAAAATCAGAAAGGAAAAGGATTTTTTTCATGAAATTAGGAGCAAAAGAAGCCAGAAAAGTCTAGAATAAGGAAAAATGCTTAAAGAGGGTTATGAATATGTTTGGAAAGGAGATTTAGTAGGAGATTAATTTCCAAAGAGTGTGAAACCTAGATGCACCAGTATGGAAAACAATGGTTTTGAAATAAAAATATCCAAGGGATAAGGAACTTAACCATCCCAAGAAAGGAGTATGCAAGTGGGTCCTCTCCATAGCAAGCATATGCCCTTAATGTCGTTGCATGTCCTCAAACCAATGAGTTCATGGGCCCCAAGGATGATTAATAGTTATGGATTGTTAAAAACCAAATCCTTGAAAAACCATCAAAGAATTACGACCATCACAAAATGAATCCATCGATATAATCATAAAAAGGAGCATTGAGGTGGTACATCAGAAGAACAAGTGGATGAGAGAGAGAGAGAGAGAGAGAGAGAGAGAGAGAGAGAGAGAGTATGGAATGAAGTATTGCATTTTGGTCACATGAAGTCCCTTATGGAGGATGTTATTAGTATGACCTAATAGCTTCCATCCTTTTTCAAAATCAAGACCATCCACTAATAGTGACTTCGCATTATCACATTAGACCATTCCATCCTCCAAGGTATAGGAACATCCCCATAGACCACTCATCATTCCAAAGAAATAAGCAAAGAGAAGCATGAAGTGAGAAAGGTCTTAGTTAAATGAGTTCCTTCAAGCATGGCTAACATGTCTTTTTAGCTTCATAACTAGTACTTATAGCCCATTATTGTATCTAAGGGATGTGCTTTGAATTCCTATTATTATTATTATTATTATTTCCAATGGAAACCACACCATGCAAAGACATTTCTTTCTATTTATTGGTTAATGTAGGAATAATGAGGAATCCATGGAAATATTCATGCAACCCTAGATGGTATGCAAGTGCAAAAAGATGACAAATCCACTTGAAGCCACACCCTTGTTCATCCACTTAATTTGTCCCAAGTTTGGAAAGTAACAAGGTTACAAATTCATTGTAAGTTATTATTAAGAAAGGACCTCATATTTCTGAAATGAGGAAACACCATAAAGTGGTGTGGAATGATAAATAACGTGAACTCACTATCAATATCATGAAAAAAAATCAATGTTCCATTAATTAATGTCAAAATTGTAAGATTAAATCTAGTCATTTATAATCACGTAAACATTGTAAATTACAAGCCATCATTAATCGATAGTTGTATTCAACACCAAAGTCCTGATGGCAATAAAGGAAAAGAAGACACAAAAGAAAAGTCCAAGTAGGGAAAAATATAGAAAAAATTGTCTAATATTCAAGAAAATGAAAAATGATGTAAAGCAACAAAGTTGAAAATTGATGAGCCACTCATATAGTATCAACATGGATAGGCATATCCTCCATGACTAAGTTAAGAGGAGGAGATTTAGAAAATTGAACATGCATGTCCATTAGCTAAGGCTTTTGTTCCACTATTTTTTCTTAGTTCAAGGAAAGGTTTTAGTTGTTGGGTGTTGGCCAAAAATATCTTGCTTGGGTTGTTAGGATGGTATATCTTCATGGCCCCAAATGAAAATGTTTTGTATGTAATGTAAAGACCCTCTGATAATGTTTGAAATTTTGTTCATTAAGGCATGTACATGGGGTTCCAGTAGAGGACCTTATCTCTTAGTTGAAAGTTTACCTTCCAAATCTTTAGGTCATGACATTATTTTTTATGTGCCTTGTGCACTTCATTTGATGACATGGCCACTAATCTATTCTAGTCTAGCATGTTGAGATTCATTAGTTTTTCTCTTTGTACTAGACTTAAGTCCAAGTTAAGATCACACCTTGTTAAAATTGTATGAACCTTAATCTAGATGGAAAGAATTGGAAGTTTTCTCTACACAATCTCATAAGGAGAATATTCAATGGAAACTTTCCATGTTGAATGATAAGTCCAAAGAGCATTGTTGAGTTCGTTGCTCCAATACTTCCTATATTTACTAACTGTTCATGTTAGTATTTTGGTAATTTCTTTATTAGTATCCTTAGCTTGGCTATTAGCTTGAGGGTGGTAAGAAGTTAGTTTATGTTCAACCCCTGAGTATTTCATAAGCTTTTGAAAAGTAGCACCTATAAAGTGTGTTCCATTGTTAGAAATTAGTGCTCATGGAACACCAAACTTGTTGACAACATTTTGCTATACAAACCATGCTACCATAGAGGATGAATAGTTGGTGACAAAAATGGCTTCATCCCATTTGGTACAGTAGTAAATAGCCATGATAATGTAGGCCTTTCCATTTGACATGGGATTTATGGATCCCATGAAATCAATTATTCAATGGTTGGATTCACTATTGTGATCCTTCCATGCATGCAGTCATCACTTCATCATGCTGGTACTAGTCATAGGAATGGAAGAAGTGATGGGCATCTCAAAAGATCATAAGCCAATAATATCCTGCCATGAGGATCTTAATGACTATCCTCCTCCTAGCATAGTGACCCCCACAAGACCCCTCATGTGCATCTTGGAGGACTCAAAGTTGATCTACATCAAGGACACACCATCATACTAGGCCATTGATGCAACTCTTGTAGAGATTACCATTGATTTCCATAAGGTATTTGGCTTGATTAAGAAATTGGTATTTCTTCTTGTGGTCCCACTCTCGTGGCATCTCTTGTGTAAGTAAATAGGAGAGGATGTTATCATACTAGTTTGTTTCTTTGGGATTTTGAGAGTAAACAACACCAACAAAGAGGAGTTCATCAAGAAATTGATCAGACAATGGGTTCTCATCCTCTTTGTTGTTCCATCTTAACTAAGATAAGTGGTTAGCCACCACATTCTCAATTTGCTTGTGATAAACTATTGTTAAGTAAAACTCCTGAAGGATCACTAGCCACCATATGAAATGGGGAGTCATGTTAGCTTATTCATTAGTAAGGGGATGGTACGATGGTCAGGGTGCATAAAAATATTGTATCCAAGAACATAGTGCCTAAATTTATCCAATGCATACAACACAACAATAAGCTTCTTTTAGTGGTGGTGTAGTGGAATTGTACACCCACAATGCTTCTTCTTGCATAGTGGATGTAGTATGGATGTTTCTAATCATCCATTTGTGTAATCACATCTCTTAAGGCATAGTTGGATGCATCTATCATGATGTGGAATGGTCTAGAATAATTGGGTGCTCATAGAATTAGAGTCTCTATGAGTTTCTATTTTAACTATTGGAATTCATTTTTACATTTCTTGATTCAAAGAAACAACACATCCTTCTTTGTAAGTTTTACTAAAGGCTTAGCAATCCTTGAGAACTTTTCGATGAAGTGCCTATAATAACCAATGCAACCAAGGAATGACTTCACATCCTTCATAGTTTTGGATTGTATGGTTATTCCTTTTATGACCCTTATTTACTCTAAGTTTACCTTAATTCCTTTGTTGGAGATTTTATGCCCCAAGAGAATGCCTTCATGGACCATTAGGTGACTCTTTTGCTAATTGAGATGTAAGTTGGTCTCCACACACCTTTTAAGCACTTGCTCAAGGCAATACAAGGATTTCTCAAATGTGATCTCATAAGTAGAGAACTCATCCATGAAGACTTCTACCCTACTACTAATCTATTACTGGAAGATGATAAGGACCAATCATTGAAATGTGAGAAGAGCATTGCATAGGCCAAAGGGCATCTTTCGGTATGCAAAAGTTCACTAAGAACTTACAAACATTATCTTAGCCTAGTCTTTAGATGTGATTTGAATTTGGTTATAGCCACTATAACCATCCAGAAAGTTGTAGTAACAATGCCCTGCAATAGTTTGTAGCACTTGGTTCACAAATAGTAATGGAAAACAATGTTTGTAAGTTACCATATTTAACAATCTAAAGTTTATACAAACTCTTCATTTTTCTATTTTTTTTAACACAATAACAAGTGAGCTAACCCTCTTGCTATCTATAATAGGATAAATGAACCTAGCTTTGTGGAGATGTTCAATCTCCTCTTTGATGATTTTCTTGAGTTTTAGGTTCAAGCGTCTTTATGGATATCTCTTCAGTTTAATGGAGGAATCTATATAAATTATATGCTAGAAATACTTGGATCAATTCTTGTTAACTCATGATTGTGATGTCCAAAAACATCAGTGGTTGGAACATCAAGAGGTCTATGGGCATACAACCTAAACTTGAATCCTTGTGAGGGTCATGCTAGGAAAATGGGAATGAGATGCCCCAAATAGTTTGGTCAATCAGATAGGGACTTACGTGGTGTTAAAATGACCATTTGTAAGAGGAGTTTGTGGAGTGTTACACATGGACACTAGGACAACAAGCAAGATTGTAGCAGAGAGTCTCAGTTTGAAAATAGTGATGTGAGTATGCAAATTTTTATTGAATAGTAGAGAAATGCGAGAGTTATGCTTAATACTAGAGAAAAATGATTATAAAAGAAATGAAACAGAGCTTGAGAATAAAGAAATGCATCACCCCAAAGTTAGGGAGCATAACTTTTTCTTAAATAAGAGGTGAGAATGGTACGTGGTATTAGGTAGACACAGTGGCAGCATAGCAGTGCAGTCACCATCTTTAGGACATCTAGGATGCAAGGCTAACAACTGCAAGGGAGGTTGAACCTGTTGGGTTGGCTATCACCACATTCTATGGTTGCAATGGTAAACTACATTGCAGTAATTGCCAAGGAATGAGGCTCAAATGCTCAGATGTGGGAGTGTCAGGGATGCTTGAAATGCTTAAATTCTCAATGCTTTTTTAATTTCCCAACCCCTAAAATGCTAGTCTTCAGGTTATTTATAGATTCTGGTTTAGTGTGAAACACAAATTGGGTGCCATGTGGCATGAGTGTAGATAGGGATATGCTAACATGTTATGCTCTTATGAGAGTAACAAAGTGTTACACTTTGAAGGACAACAATGGATACCTAGATACTACTAAATTGTAACCAAATTGCCTGGACTGCATGAGCTAGAGTCTGAGAGATTGTAGTATACCTACAAACAATGTGAAAAATAATGCAACTTGAAGACTATGCTCTAGGACTATGTCTTCCCCCTCTTTCAAGTAGGGTCAAGCATAGAGATAATTTTGGGAATCAATGGGGGGTGAAAAAGAAGTGTAAACTCCTAATCATGGTTGCCTAAGGAACATTGGAGTTGGGATCAAAGTCCATGTCGAGTTCTGGAGGCTGTTACAAGCTTTTTTCTAATGTCAAGTTGGCTACACTCTAGAACGTAGCATAACACTTAGTGAAATTTTGAAAAATTTTGATTTGCCACACTAGTTATGTTGGATATGCTAGAGAGTGTAGCAAGAACACTTAGCCAAGTTTTAATGAAATTTGCATTCTTCCTTCATGGCATGCTAGCTATACTTTGGTGTGTAGCAGGATAGACAACCTTAAAAGTCAAAAAAATGTGCCAAATGCATCTTTCATGTTGAGCTAGCTTGATAAATCCTTGTCCAACACTTAGGGAAAATTGAGCACTGGATCATGGGTCATGCTTACTATGCTGTTAAGCATAGCAAAGCATAGCAACCATAGAAAATTTGATAAACTATTTTTGCCATCCTGAGGACTTTTGACAAACTCTAGCCTGGTACCTAGGAAAATTGGTAGTTGGGACATGTGTCAAGTTGGGTACACTAGAGAGCATAACAAGTGTGATAGCCCAGGAGATAGAAAATTTTCCAAATTATTTTGTCCATCCCAAGCAACCCTTGACCACTTCTAGCTTAACACTTGGGCAAACTAGCCATGGAAGTGTGTGTTATGGTGGCTACGCTTGGGAGTGTAGCAGGTAGCCTGAGAGCATAGTAGAACACTTAGAAAAATTTTCATGAAATTGCTACTAACACATAAAAATCTTGCAAAAATAGGGCTAAATGTGTTATGATGGCTATGTCATAGAGCATAGCATCAACACTTAGAAAAATTTGCCAAGTTTTGATACTTAGACAAATTTTCTGTTAAACTACAAAAACTCGAAATTGGTGGTGTTTCATTGGCCCCTCTTTGTTGACGTTTGGAGGATTGACTTGAGAGACGTTTACAAAGAATACAAAACACCATGGTAAACATGACACTGACACCACTCATCAGTGCCCAATTAGATAATGGTGCACTATGCTTGAGAGTGCTTAGGGGGATAGAGTATAGTAGTGCATGGGTTAGGGAGATGGATCAAGGGATAGTGGATAGAGAGGATGTTCTCTTGTATGTGTAGCTATAGGATGTAGCATCATGATGGCTTATTGTCAAAGCATGATCCTTCATCAAATTTCTTGTAAGGGAGTTAGCATGTAGAGGTGGCCTACCCTTAGGATTTCGACCTCTTATCAAAGTGCTTGTGAGATGGTCGACCTAGGGCTGGACTAGTTGCGAAGCAGCAACTTTGCTATTTACTTGGGCACTTGGTTTATTCCATTTTTTCATTTATATTATTTTTGGTTTTCATTTTGTTTGATTTTGATCTTATCTCTTTTTTCAGTGTCAAACCTCAACTCAAAACCTCCAAAAGCCAAAAAAAAATGCATTGCATGCACTTCCTTCCTTGGTTGTGACTTATGATGGTCGTGGTGGTGGTAGTGGTCCTTGTCCTGGTAGGCCATCCTCAAAACCCAAAAAACCATGAAAGACAAGAAAAAATTAGGGAAAGAAAACTACAAGGTAGAGCATAGCACTTTACCTGATTGATGTCTTGAGCCATGGTGTGGGACATAGTTTTTTGGGCATCCTGCATGTGTAGCATGGAACAAGGGTTTTTGGCATCCTACGTTGTGGCATAGGACAGGGTTTGTTGGGCATCCCACATGCATAGTGTGAAATAAGGTTTGTTGGCATGCTACGCCATGGCATGGGATAGGGATTTTTGGCATTCCACACATGATATAGAATAAGGATTTCTTGGCATCCTACATTGCAGTGCAGAACAGGACATGGCCAAGGTGACTCGAGAGCAATGACAGAGCTTAATTGTCCAAGTAGGATGAATTTGAGGGTCATGGCTATCATAGTAGGATGTCCCTGAGAGCATAACAAAAAATTAAAAAAAATTTAATTTCCTAGCACTATGCTTCACAGACAACACAGTGGACAATTAGAAAATTTTTTTTAGTTGTTACACTCTATAGGGAGTGTAACCAACACTTAGAAAATGTTTTCCAATTGTTACACTCTGCAGGGAGAGTAACTAGAAATTAGAAAATTTTTTCCAATTGGGAAGGTTACACTCTATAGGGAACATAACCAATAGTTAGAATTTTTTTTTAATATTTTCAAAATTGTAATGTTTGTGAATATGTGACATAAATGTTAGTGTTGTGCCTTGTTGGAAACTAGACACATTAGATAGGTATGCTGACATCTCTTTCCCATGGGGCCTAGTGGAAAGTTAATCATGTTGGGTGTATTGTTTTAAGCTTTTTTTAATTTTATTTAATGCTAACATTTTCCTTTTTCTATTGTTGTAGCATCGCAAAGTGTTGTTGAAATCTGTCCTCATTGTAGTTGAACTAGTGGGCATTTTATGCTGCATGAGTGAACCTGTATCGAATGTGCTTGCACTAGACACACATGTGAGACACTAGGTGATATGGTTTAGGTCAAGTGCACAAGAATTTCTATAATTTTTGCTCCACCACTTCAGTGTGATCATTTGGTCACACTTGTCAACCGAACCAGTGGGCATCATAACAAAGACACTATTGCCCAAGGAGAATCAAAACATTCTAAGGTTCATGTCTAATGAGCTTGCTAGCAACGAAGGAGTAGGGAGCTTAGGCCAATGCCAAAAAGGACTTAGGCTTTTATCTAGGATTTTTTGAATGTCTGAGTTTCAATGCTACAACAAGAATAACACTATGTTCATCACTCGATGCATATACATTATTTTCCGGAATCCACCTAGGATGGTATATTACACTAGTGGCTGGATTGCCTTTTGATTTTTTGTATTTCCTGTTAGACTATGAATTAAGATGTTGACTACTCATATCTATTACCAAGTATGTTGTTGATGTAGATGGCCTCCATGATGAAGAGGGGGCATTAAACTTGACCCAAACTACCCTACAGAAATTCTCATCTTTTGAGAATGTTCATGCATCAATGATTGGAAAAATCAAGGTAGACTTGGCAGAATACCCTCATAAGTGCTCCAAATATTATGAGAGGTGTTAGGCTCTTAGCTATTTGGACATTGAGTGGGCCACTAGTATACTGAGCATGGAAGAAGTTTTAGTTCCACTATGGCAATCCCACATACTGTTCATGTCACCTAAGTTGTATGTCACTTATTTTCATGCACCTGTAACCTTGTTTTTCATCATGTTGATGATTTTACCTTTGCTTATTACAATTGTAGCTAAGTTAAGAGAGGTCACGGTGGTTGCTATAGGTTGCATTGAGGCCACTCTCATCTTCAAATATGGTGAGGTTGAGAGTTCATAGCACTGGTTGTGCTATGAGGCCTCAATGAAAGTAGTAAGGAACCTTCAGTGAGCTAGGCTCATAGACCTTTTCTTGGCCATTAACCCAAGAATCCCAGTGGTCGAAATGATTGCCCTAATTGAATCCTTCACTGAGAGTATCGATCACTTCCACACACAGGTTCGTAATATGTGGGTGATTTTTGAAATTATAGAAAAATTCTTTACGAGCCTCTTCAGCATCCCCTTTGAAGATCTACTTGTGGTAGAAAAGACCAATAAGGACCTAGACCACAGAGGGGATGTTGAGGAATGGTTGGGCACTTACAAGGGCTATAAAGGTATACTAATGAAGGAGGTGAAAGTACCCATGGTCCACCACCTCTACCTAGTCTTCCGAGCTCATGTGTTTCCAAAGCTACTTGCTCAAGAAAAGATTCTTGGGGTTGAGCAAGCTTGGGCTATGAGAGATGAGATAGAGGAAGGAACATGATACAACTAGGCCAATTACCTCATCAATAACCTATGGGCTAAAATCATTAGGTTGCATAGCAACCTTCAAGCATGGTCACATGTGCTTTTTTCTTTCTTCATAGCATGCCTATGAAGATTTGTTGAACTTTTGGTTGTAGCAACTAAAAACGTCAATGGCTGGAAACATCAAGAGATCATCGGTAGGATAGTCTTAACCCTGGATCCATGTGAGGGCCATGCTGGATAAAATGGAAACAGGATGCCCTAAATGGTCTAGTTGATTAGACAGGAACTGAGTTAGTGTCACTAAACCTTTTGTGAACGTGTAATTTGGAAATAATTTTTATAGTATGAAATAATAATAATTATATGCGATGAAACAAAAATGATGTAAAATGCAATGATAAGCAGGAGAATAAAGTAAACTAGAGTTAAGAAATGCACCACTTCAAGACTATGGATTTACTTCGTCAAGGTGGATACAATTAGTTGTGTGATGCTGGGAAGCACAGAGATCCAAAAAGTAACCAAGATGTTCAAAGCAAGCCAACTGTATGTTCAAATGCAGATTCAAGAGCTAATGATGCAAAATGCTACAAAGGCAATAGAAAAGAGCTAACAGATAGCCAAACAGGAATGCCAACTATTTGATTTTTGTCAACTCGCAAATGTTAATGATGCTCAAGGTTGCCAACCCTTTTAATTATCAAATTGCCAACCATGCAAAATTTGCCAACCTGCCAACCCGTTTAAATGCCCTTTGAATTGCCAATTTGCTAACCCTTTGAGCATTTCTCATTGGGGTATTTAAAAGGCTAGGAGCATGTGAGAGATGCGGTTTGGATGACATGTGTCTTGGACCCACAAGGTGTTGATGTGTCCATGCTGCATGGACATGCACAGTTGATTGATGAGCCTGCCGTGCTGCAATCACGCTATCAAAATTGGAGATGTTGGGATCAGGTGTGCTAATGATGTAGATAAGGAGTGAAGCATACTGATGTAGCATAGTTTCCTGCTACGTTGTGCTATGCTATGGAGCATAGCCTGTTAGTGTAGCGTAGCTGCTTGCTATGCTATGTAGCATACCATAGCATAGCCACTGGTTTGAAGAAGAAATTTGCATTAGAGTTAATTGCAAGTGCTGGAAGCCTTGGAAGTGTATTGGCTAGTTCTACATGCTTGCTACGCTTTGCTATGCTACGTAGCATAGCAACTGGCCTTAACTATGATTTGCAGTTAAGTTGTAAACTTTTGTCTGATGATCATGCTGACAATCTGCAACATTTTTTCTCTACAATGTGAAGCCTTTGAACTTGCTAATCTTGCATTTTGAGATACCTTTTGTTGTTCTTTCATCATCGCTATGCTGTGCTACACTGTGTAGTGTAGCATAGTGTAGTAGCCAACATAGCCTGCTTTGTGCTTAATCTGCTACTTTTCTAGTAAGAGGAGCTTTGCTAAAGGACTTAAAGTTGAGTGAAGCAATTGGTTTTGAAGGTCAGAGATGCTTCCTGAGTGCAATTTAAATCACTAAGTAAGTTGGGCTTTTCTATCTTGATTTTGCTACGCTGTGGTACGTTGCATAGCGTAGCATAGTGTAGCACTTTATCTTGCAACAGTTCATAGTCGATTACCTGAACAACTATCTCCTGAGGCCTGCTATGCTACATAGCGTAGTGTAGCGTAGCAAACTTCTTGACTAGAAAACTTGCCAAACTATTTTGCACATCCTAAGAACTACCGACAACTCCACATGTGGTTTCTGAGTAAACTATTAGCTAGATGAATTGTCCAGGTGGGCAGGCTGGAGAGTTTGTCATGCCTGTCAACACTGGGTGTAGAAAACTTGTCAAACTGGACAATCTGCACTCAGATCATCCATTTCCTGCCAAACTATCATGACACCACACTTGTGGAAATTCTTTGCCTGAATTTTGAGACCCTGGTCAAGCAAGAGGATCCCAAAATTTTAAGGTGTTTCATTGGCCCCTCTTTGTCGACGTTTGGAGGATTGACCTGAGAGACGTCGACAAAGAATACAAAACATGATGGAAGACAAAATGCTAACATTACTCTTTGGTGATCATCAAGATATTGCTCAACTATGCTTGAGAGTGCTACATTGGTTATGCATGGAAAAGGGAAGGGTTAAGCAGGGAGGAAGGAGGTTCAAGAAAATGGTAAAGATGAAACTTAGCATAATCCCTAGTTGAAATGCTTATGAGGGAGTTGTTTGGGTGGTCATATTCATAGTCGTTGGAATGCTCTTTTTCATAGCATGCCTATGAATATTTGTGGAAATTTTGATGGTTTGTAAGAATGGGCAATGGATGGTGCAAAATGACACTTAGATCTCCAGGTCATGGATCCACCACCTATTTTGCACCACACATCACAAGGCCCTCCAAAGGTAATTGGTGAGTCAATCTACATAATGACTAGAGTCCATGTGGGAAAATCCTACCACACACATGATAGTGTCGAGGAGGCTCTACCAATTAACACCAACAATGAAGTAAGAGGAGCATGACTCATTGCTGAGATAGTGAGGTCATCAAAAATAAAGATTAAGAAGCCTTGCCCTATGGAGGAGCCCATGTGTGAAGTAGAGGATGGTGGCAAAAAATACAATTCAAGCTCTACGATGTACACTTGAAAATTGTGAGTAAGTATGCATTATTTTGATAATGCAATGTTTTGTGTTATGTTATACTCCTTATCAACACCTCTAACTCCAACTTGTGTGACATAGGCAATATGACCCCTGCAACGGTAGAAGAGACCATGGAGGATGATGTCCCTCAACCTAAAGGACAAATGATAGATGAAGAGGAATGGGAAGCCACTGAGGTATGAAGGTAACTCAAGGAAGAAGGGTTGAAATTCAAAGGAGGTAGGTTTGAACATTTCTTTGATGGTGTATAGTTGGGCGATCTCCCTACTCTTACACCTAAGGGCTTGTTGGGTAGGAGCTTTGCATTGCCATCTTTCTTATAATTTTTTGTGGTTTTTGTTCTCTCCTTGGCTGTTGATTGCATGATGATCAAAAAGTGTGTTATGTTGTAGTGGTTGATGCTTCTATTGAATGTTGAACATTGACATCCACCTTTTGTACACAACCATGGATGGAGATTCTAGATAAGTTCACCTTCATGCAAGGTGTGGTGGATGATATGATAGATCACATCAAATAGATAGACCCTGAGATTGGTATGTTTATTTTATTATTATTATTTTTACTAATTTTCTTATTTTTTTTGTGATTAACATTATTTTTCCTATTATGGAATAATAGGCTCGTAACTTAAGTGGGACTTGAACACCATCGTCCAAGTCGATGCCATACTTGAGTTTCCCCCTAAAGTGGAGTAAGTGCCTTGTCACATATACAATGAGGTTGACAAGTGCATGTTGTACTTCACATGAGAATTGTGGGAGTGTGGGCATGTAAATGACCACCTATGGAGATGGGTGCAGGAGCTTCAAGAAAAGGGGGCAAACCAGGAGCAAGATTGGAAGACCTATAGTCCTACTATGACTTCTTGGCAGCACATGACAAGCTAGACGACAACTAGCACATAGCTAAAATCAATTACACCAACTATTGGTCAGCTATCTAGGGCAAGAATAAGGCCACCCACAAGGTTATTGAACAATGGCTGTAAATGAACCTCTTAGTGAGGAAAAATTAGGATTGGAAGGACTATAGTATAAAAGTGTACTAGTGGGGACAAACGAAAAAGACTCACAAACACCACTATAAGTAAGAGTGCGAAGCATACTGTAAGAAGTACAGAGATGAATCTATGGAGCATCAATGCCAAGAGATACTTCTTGAAGAAATTGGTGCCACATAGGCTTACAAGCTATTTGTGAGCAATGTAGTGGTGAGTGAGTCACCAGAAAGATAGGTTGCTATACATTCTAGAGAGGTGACTTCTACAACATTCTCACTAGGGCCGCCTTCATGGATGGTCATAGAAAAAGGGAAAACCCTTGCGAACATTAATCTAGATGAGGAGGACTAGACATGGATGTGGGTCATTCTCAAGTTGGTTTAGTTTGCCTTATTTTTTTTTACTTTATTATAATTTTTCATGTCACCTCGTTTGTTGACTAATTTATTATTTTATTTTAATTTGATGCAGGTTCTATGTGAGGGTGTAGTACCCAGTGGAGTAGCAAATGAAGAGGAAGAGGAAGATCCCTAACCCCTATTATACACTACAAGTTGGAATGCCTTACTATCAAGAAATTTTGTGCTTTTTGCATATTTCATGTTTGGATGTAATTTTGAACTATGTATTTTATTGATAATTCAATGAGAATGTTATAATTATTCACTTGTCATTTTGTGGTATTTTATGTAATGTAATTTTGACTTGTGATTTGATTACCATTAGGCCCCTTGTTGGCCCCATGCTAGTTTAAGGCCATGGGGAAAGGGCCATCGCTAGTTTAAGGCCATTTCAGGCCATTGCTAGTTTAAGGCCATTTTAGGCCATGTAATAGTTTAAGGCCTTTTCGGGCTGTTCTTTTTTTTGTTTCTTTTATTTTTTATCCTTTTATTTTTATTTTATTTTATTTTACTTTTGAAAAGAGATAAACAACATTGTACAAACTAAAGAAACAACACGACTAATGTAGAATATAAACGATAACGTGATCATAGCTGTACAAGTAAAGGACAAAGGGCAAGTTAAACATGCAAGCAAACTATGAACATGCCTTAGTTGTGTAGGTTCTTTCTAACTTGGTGTGAGTTATTCAACATGTAAGGCCTAGGAGGCACATGACAGTATTCCCCTAGAACTTCATCTATTGCAGAGAAGGGCAATTCCACCTAGAGAGCTTCCTTAGGGAGGTCATTTGCCTTGCTTGGTTGTTTAATATCAACTGAGAAGCACTGACTTTCACATTGAGTTGGTGATGGATCCTCAAAAAATTCTACCTCTGACCCTTATTTGGTATCTACATTGTTGATGGTTAGAGGGGCTACTGAAACACCGTGAAAATTATGAGTCAGCTTCAAGCAGAGATTCGCAATTCAAGCGAGAGTGCGCATCAGCTTTGTTCAAGGACAAGTTTACGCTCTATTACGCACGGCAGCGTAATAAGCGTAATAGGCTTCAAAATAGTCAAAGGCAGATTCTAGAGAAGCATAACAGTGCGACACTTTTTCTCATGGCGTATGGATAACTTATCTTTACGCTCGTTACGCGGTGGTGCATACCATTGCGTATTTCATCATTAAAGCTAGGCATTATTTACGCTTTGTCACGCGCAGCTGCGTAGTGAGCGTAAGTTGCACATTATTTACGCTTCGTTACGCACAGCTGCGTAATGAGCGTAAATTAGACATTGTCTACGCTTTGTTACGCGCAGCTGCGTAGTGAGCGTAAAACAATTTTGAGCCTATTGTTTTTATATCAGATTATGCTCATACACGCAATGCAACGCGGATGAGTCTAATACAGCTTGAAAGAAATTGAAGCACGCTCAACATGTACCTGCTCTTCACACGCACAACGCGCAAACGAGCGTGTTGTGCATAGTCACAGTCTGACTTAAAATGGTCAACGGGACCTGAAATGTTTGAGACCCACGTCATCAAGGTTGTGCCTCTTCCACGGAGCATCGCGGCTTATAAATACCTCAGTTGACAAAGGTACAAGGAGGGCAAATCAGAGAAGTAGAGACACATTTTTTTGAGCATCAGAGCATTTATCACTTTTGTTGGTGAGAAGTTAAAGGGGCAAGAGCATTTTCTGAGCAAGGAAGCATACCTTGAGTGGAGAAACAAAGAGAAACCTTTTGACAACTACCGACAGCACCATCCTTCAACAAGAACAGAGCACAGTGCGCTTGAGCCTTAGCAATAGGAGAAATCATTCCTTCGGGGAAGATACGACCTTTCTCCTTTAGCGATCGCTGCCCTGAGTAGAATCTACTCGAAGCAAAGAAGCAAAACACAGATTGTGAGATCGTCTCGCCCAGTTTGCAGACTCTACCGGTCAGAAATAGTTGATCGGCATACTTCAGAGCCTGACCATCCTTGCATCCCAGCTTTGGCCTACGAGGTAGATCGGACTTCTGTCTGGACAGTTTCCTTGTTGTTTTGTGCTCATTTTCACATCAAGTTATTAGGGGTCTCTCCCATTGTAACGTGACATATAAATCATACATTCTTTCAAAAATCGAAGCATAGATCTTTGAAAATCACGCATTTCTCTCCTGATTACCATCTCTTCGGCGTGTTCGACGTTATCATTGTAGCGGTCCATCCACGTCATTTTTCTTCCATTTCACGATCCCCCGAATAAAATCGCAGCATGCAAAGATTCGTAATTTTCATCGTTTTACTGACCTATAAGTCCCTGTCTGATCGACAAGACCGTTCAGGGTGCCACGGATTCACTTTTTCCAGCATAGTCCTCGTGCGAATCCGTGGTTAAAACTGTATACACGGAACCTCGATCGGTATTTCCAGCTGCCGACGTTTTCTGTCGTTATAGTTTTATGGCGCTAGAAGGAGGGCCCTTCAGGCTCCGATCCGAATATTTCGGGTAGCCCTGGTAGTGATCTATACCCTAAGCCATAGACGTAATATCTTTAGGGAAGTCTACGGTCGATCGCGTGGCATAGATCGATCGCAGGGACAATTTCTTTGAAATCCAACAGGGTAGAAAGCCTATTTCGAGCTTTTGTTGCCAGCTACTCCTTAGGTCCGATTATCATTTACCGTTAATCCCATTGCCCAATGGATTCTTTGTACACAACCACAACTACCATGGCCCATACTGATCTGGGTGCCACATCCGTGAACCCTATTGTCACCCGACCAGCTCTGGGTGCAATAGAATCCCAGGGACCATTGCGCCGTTCATTGAGGCTTCAGGGAAAAGAGCCTATCTTCACGGTTATAACCCCTGAAGAATACAACTTCATATGCATTAAGATCCAGGCGAAGTTGGCTCTAAGCCGAGCTGAACTTGAAGCGAAACGGAACTTTAAGGTGCTCCACCGAGGGGGTTATGATTTTAAGCCAACATCCTATGACATAATTCCCTTGATCGAACACCATTACAAACTAATTACACAGTTGGTCATGGCCAAAGGCCAAGCTTCACAAGCTGCGGTGGAGCCCCAGCATGGGGAGGAGGAAGAGGACGACTTTGCGGCCCAGTCGGAACATTCGTTCCATACTCTGGAACCGTCGTTCCATGCCCTGAGCCCCCAGACGTATGTAAATCCCCTGTTTCCTTTCAACGGGGAGGCCGCCTCTCTTAACACGGCCCCAATGGCACAGATGCACGTCCCTGTCCTTCCACAGGCTGCTACGCAACCGTCTGGGCTACAAGTACAAATTCCCCACAATAATGTGGGGGCAGTCTTGTCACCGCGCATACTTAGCATCCCAGCGGTGGTCCCGGCGACCGTTGCGCCCCATTTCATTCATCAGATACAGCCTTACAACGTGTCTGTAATGCGCCCGGTGTAGGCCTTGTCGTTTCCGCCCCCTCCGACCCAACAGGTTACTGTAGCCGTCCAACCAACTTATGCCCACCAGCCTGCTGCAGGTCAATGGGCCAACCCAGCGGTGCAACAGACCCAATTTGTGGTGTACGGCACGCAACCCCCGATTGCACTAGCAACGTATGTGCCACAGGGGGTACCGCAGTATTTACATCCTTATCTTGCGCAACAGGTGGCGGTCAACCCCCCTGCGCAGACCAGCAGGTGGTGGTCTTCACAGGCTCCCCCACCTGTCGGGGTCCCCGCCTCGCCAGTGGTCGGTCGATCCCGCCCGTCTTTTCCCTTTCCTGGTGCCGCCCTCCTGGTCCAACCTCCCGTGCTATCCACACAAACACCTCCGTTAACAGGCCTGGACCAAGCCTTCCAGCTGATCTAGACTCTAACCGAAGAGGTTCAACGCCTCAAGATCACTGGTTCTGACACCATCCAGATCATGGACTTTTACCAGGACGATCCGATTAGTTCAGCGATCCCTATGTTGTCGTTATCGTCGGGGATGTCCCTCCCCCATTTCATCAAATACAATGGGGAGGGGGATCCCAACGCTCACCTAGTCACCTTTCGATTTGAATCCTTGTTGCTTCAACAGTGGCCGCATACGATTATCAGAGTCTTTGCGATGTCATTAACAGGGAAAGCTTTGGACTGGTACCGAGCCCTCCCACGCTCTTCCATCTCAACCTTGGAAGAGCTGTTGACTCAGTTTGTGACCCGCTTCAAATACAACCTGAAGCCGGAAGTCACACTGGATCAGCTCATGGGGGTGAAACAAGACCCACTTGAGCCCATCCAAAAGTTTATACAGCGCTGGACTGCTACCTTGAATGAGATCCGCGAACCGATCGCGAACTCACATACGCTCACTATGTTCAAAGGGGCAGTCAACGACTTCATCAAGTCGAAGCTGTACTACCTTTCCCCTAGTAACCTACATCAGGCCTTTGCACAAGGTAGAGGCATCCAAGATGCTACGGAGGCCAGCAAAGACCCGGCGTATGTCGCCTATAAGAATGCACACAACAAGGCCAAAGACAAGGGTAAGGCAGCAACAACGACGGTAGCCGCGCTGACTGACAGCGCAAAGAATAAGAACAAGAAGGCACCCATGGTAGCGCCTCTCGAGGCCACGGCTGGTGCTAGCACCAGCCAAACCAGAGCTGCCCCTGAAGATCCCCCCCAGCCAAAACCAAATTTTGAGCATAAAGATCGTTCAAAATATGCGGCTTTACCTGTAAAGCATTCTGAATTGCTGAAACAACTGTTAGCGGCAGGGCANCAGTTCCGAGATCTTTTCGGCTGGACCGTTTCTGTGACTACCACCAGATGTGTGGTCACGACACGGATTACTGCTAGGCGTTGAAGGACGACATTCAACGCATGATCAACGAAGGTCATCTAAAATTAGACAGCAGTAACCTGACGCGTCTGGAAAACCAATCACTACATGTATATAAGGACCCGCTGAACGCAAACTATGATCCTTATACAATCACTGTGGTGAGTACGGACGGTGGGCGTAAGGGACTGCCAAAAGAGCCTTTTGTTTTGTGCATGCCTGCCAGCTCACCAAGGGGGCCAACTACTTCAGTGGCAGCCAGTGGGGTCTCACAGCCACCTTTCATCATATGGGCACCTTCCCAGGCACACCCTCAGTCACGCGGTAGCACTCAAGCCGCGGCTCCGTCCGCGCCCACGCCTAGAGTGCCCTTCATTATCAGGGTGCCGGAACCACGGCCTGCTCANTTGTGTTCTTTTGCTTAAGAGCTTGTTTGACCTGCGTGAATACATCAAGGAGATCTTTCTCTCGGTCGGGTTGTTTATCCCCCTTGTCCTCCTCCATTCAACCCAAGAGACGGATCTCTCGAGGCGAGGCGGTGTCAGTGGGGAGGTTGTTCTTTCTCCTGCCAAGAGAAAGTAGCTGTGTTTCTGTACCTTTAGCCTGCTTCTGAGGCA